>JAEEGE010000121.1:0-16730 GCA_036346955.1 Dipus sagitta
TTTGAAAAGTAAAAATTGACATTGTTTATGCAAACAAGTATAATTGACCAACATTTAAGATCAAATAAAAGAATCAAATAGTTGTATAGAAAGAAATAAGCAGTTTTTCATGTAAACAAGAAAAGGAAAGTTATGTACTAATATTCATCAGTAAACAAGAAAGAAATAGTTATGAAACAAGTAAGAGTGTTAAAGTAGTAATTGTTCTTCGGTACATCAGACAAAAACAATAGAAATTAAGTAAAAGTGTTGTTGTTACTATTGTTCAACAGATAAAAACAAAAACAGTATTTAATGTGAAACAAGTAAGGTAGTTGTTCATTTACTTTTCATCAGGATCAATACAAAAACAACAGTTTTTGAAAAAGTAAGTGTTTTTCGTCTACTTGTTTCACAGATAAGACAACAAAAAAACAGTATTTAAGTGAAACAAGTAAGAAGTTGTTTCATTTACTTCGCATCAAGAAAGACAAAAAAAAGTGTAGTTATTGTTTAGTAAGAACAAAACAAATATTAGGAAAAAGAAGTTTGTTTTACTTCTCAGAAAAAAACAACAGTTATTAATAAATCGTTTTGCTTAAACAACGAAAAAAGTAGGAAAGGAATTCTTCTCAGTAGAACAAAATAATAATTGTAGTTGTGTTCTACTGTCCACAAGAAAACAAACAAAATTAATAGTTAAGTAAACAAGTAAGTAGTTTGTTATTAATCTTCGCACAGTAACAAAGAACCAAACAGTAGTTTTTTGAAACATAAGTAGTTTGTTGTCATCGTCATAGGATAAGAGACAGAACAAAAGTAGTTTAGTGAAAAAGTAAGGTAAGTTTTTCTTGTACTTTTCCATCAGGATAATAACAGAACAAACAGTAGTTTATTTGAAAAAGTAAAGTAGTTTGTTGTACTGTATGTATAGACACGCATAGATGAACAAAAGAAGTTTTTTTCATGTATATCACAGAAAGACAAAACAACGTAGTTAAGTAACCAATAAGGTAAGTTGTTCTTTACTTCCTCATCAGGATACATAGAACAAAAGTAGTTTATGAAAAATAATAGTTTTTTTCTACTTCCTTCATTAGGATAAGACAAAGAAACAAAGAGTAGTTATGTGAACATAAGGTAATTTGTTCTTCTACTTCGCTTATCAGTAAGACAACAGAACAAAATATTAGAAACTAGTAAGGATGTTCATTTACTTCTTACTATAAGAACAGAAAAACAGTAGTATTGAAACAAGTAAGTAAGTTTGTTCTTCTCTTTCTCATCAGAAAAGACAGACAAACGTAGTTATGTGAACAGTAAGGTATTTGTTTCTATTCGCTTCCAGAAAGACAACAGAACAAAATAGTTTGAAAAAGAGGTAGTTTCTTTACTTCTCATCAGTAAGAACAAAACATATGTGAAACAGTAATAGTTTGTTTCTACTTAACAGAAAAGAACAACAAACATAGTTAGTAAACAAGAAGTAAGTTTGTTGTACTTCCTCCATCAGGAACACAAACTAGTTATGAAATAAATAGTTTGTTCTCATTGCTTCATCGTATAAACAACAGAAACAAACAGTAGTTAATGTGAAACAAGTAAGGTAAGATTTTCATCTACTTCGCTTCATCAGAATAAGACAACAGAAACAAACATAGTTTATGTGAAAAAGTAAGGTAAGTTTGTTCCTTCTAATTCGCTTATCAGAAGAAGACAACAGAACAAACAGTAGTTATGTGAAACAAGTAAGAAGTTTGTTCTTCTACTTCTTCATCAGAATAAGACAACAGAAACAAACATTATTTATGTGAAACAAGTAAGTAAGTTTGTTCTTCTACTTCGCTTAATCAGAAAGACAACAGAAACAAACAGTAGTTATGTGAAACAAGTAAGGTAAGTTGTTTTCTACTTCGTTCATCAGAAAGACAACAGAAACAACAGTAATTTAATAGTAACAATAAGTATGTTTGTTTCTACTTCGCTTCACAGATAAACAACAAACAAACAGTAGTTTAAGTGAAACAAGTAAGGTAAGTTTGTTCATTTACTTCGCTCCATCAGGATAAACAAAGAAACAAACAGTAGTTTATTTGAAACAAGAAGGTAGTTGTTTGTTCTACTTCGCTTCATAGGAAAAGACAACAGAAACAAACAGTAGTTAATGTGAAACAAGTAAGGTAATTTGTTTTCTACTTCTTCCATCAGGAAAGACAAAGAAACAACAGTAATTTGTGAAAAAGTAAGTAAGTTTGTTCTTCTACTTCGCTCCACAGAGTAATGACAACAAAACAAACAGTAGTTTAAGTGAAACAAGTAAGGTAAGTTTGTTCATTTACTTCGCTCCATCAGATAAACAAACAGAAACCAAACAGTAGTTTATTTGAAACAAGTAAGTAGTTTGTTCGTTCTATTCGCTTCATAGAAAAGACAACAGAAACAAACAGTAGTTAATGTGAAACAAGTAAGGTAAGTTTGTTCGTTCTACTTCGCTTCATCAGGTAAGACAACAGAAACAAACAGTAGTTATGTGAAACAAGTAAAGTAAGTTTGTTCGTTCTACTTCGCTTCATCAGATAAGACAACAGAAACAAACAGTAGTTTAATGTGAAACAAGTAAGGTAAGTTTGTTCTTCTACTTCGCTTCCATCAGGAATAAGACAACAGAAACAAACAGTAGTTTATGTGAAACAAGTAAAGTAAGTTTGTTCTTTACTTCGCTCCATCAGATAAGACAACAGAAACAAACAGTAGTTATGTGAAACAAGTAAAGTAAGTTTGTTGTTCTACTTCGCTCCATCAGGAAAACAACAGAAACAACAGTAGTTTAATGTGAAACAAGTAAAGTAAGTTTGTTCATTTACTTCGCTTCCATCAGAGTAAGACAACAGAAACAACAGTAGTTTATGTGAAACAAGTAAGTAAGTTTTGTTCGTTCTACTTCGCTTCATCAGGTAAGACAACAGAACAAACATAGTTTAGTGAAACAAGTAAAGTAAGTTTGTTCGTTCTACTTCGCTTCATCAGGTAAGACAACAGAAACAAACAGTAGTTAATGAAACAAGTAAGGTAAGTTTGTTCGTTCTACTTCGCTTCATCAGGATAAGACAACAGAAACAAACAGTAGTTTATGTGAAACAAGTAAGGTAAGTTTGTTCTTTACTTCGCTTCATCAGGATAAGACAACAGAAACAAACAGTAGTTTATGTGAAACAAGTAAGGTAAGTTTGTTCGTTCTACTTCGCTTCATCAGGATAAGACAACAGAAACAAACAGTAGTTTATGTGAAACAAGTAAGGTAAGTTTGTTCGTTCTACTTTGCTTCATCAGTATAAGACAACAGAAACAAACAGTAGTTAATGTGAAACAAGTAAGGTAAGTTTGTTCTTACTTCGCTCATCAGGTAATGAACAGAACAAACAGAGTTATTAAACAAAATAAGTTGTTCGTTCTACTTAGCTTCATCAGATAAGACAACAGAAACAAACAGTAGTTAATGTGAACAAGTAAGGTAAGTTTGTTCTTCTACTTGCTATCAAAGTAGATCAGAAACAACATAGTTAGTGAAACAAGTAAGTAAGTTTGTTCATTTACTTCGCTTCATCAGATAAGACAACAGAAACAAACAGTAGTTAATGTGAAAAAGTAAGTAAGTTTTCTTTACTTCGCTCATCAGAAAGACAACAGAAACAACAGTAGTTTATGGAAACAAGTAAGGTAGTTTGTTCTTTACTTCGCTTCCATCAGATAAGACAACAGAAACAAACATGTGTTAAGTAAACAAGTAAGTAGTTTGTTCTACTTCGCTTCATCAGGATAAGACAACAGAACAAACAGTAGTTTAGTGAAACAAGTAAAGTAAGTTTGTTCGTCTACTCCTTCATCAGGATAAGACAAAGAAACAAGAGTTTTAGTGAAACAAGTAAGGTAAGTTTGTTCGTTACTACTTCGCTTCATCAGGATAAGACAACAGAAACAAACAGTAGTTTATGTGAAACAAGTAAGGTAAGTTTGTTCGTTACTTCGCTTCATCAGGATAAGACAACAGAAACAAACAGTAGTTATGTGAAACAAGTAAAGGTAAGTTTGTTCGTTCTACTTCGCTTCATCAGATAAGACAACAGAAACAACAGTAGTTTAAGTGAAACAAGTAAGGTAAGTTTGTTCATTTACTTCGCTCCATCAGGTAAAGCAACAGAACAAACAGTAGTTTATTGAAACAAGTAAGGTAAGTTTGTTCGTTCTACTTCGCTTCATCAGGATAAGAAACAGAAACAAAAGTAGTTATGTGAAACAAGTAAGGTAAGTTTGTTCTTTACTGCTTCATCAGGATAAGACAGTAAGTTTGTTCGTTCTACTTCGCTTCATCAGGTATAAGACAACAGAAACAAACAGTAGTTAATGTGAAACAAGTAAGGTAAGTTTGTTTCTTTGTACTTCGCTCATCAGGTTGAACAGAAACAAACAGTAGTTTATTTGAAACTAGTAAGGTAAGTTTGTTCTTCTACTTAGCTTATCAGTATAAGACAACAGAAACAAACAGTAGTTAATGTGAAACAAGTAAGGTAAGTTTGTTCATTCTACTTCCTGAATCAGAATAAGACAACAGAAACAAACGTAGTTTATGTGAAACAAGTAAGGTAAGTTTGTTCATTGTACTTCGCTTCATCAAGATAAGACAACAGAAACAAGAGTAATGTTAAATAAAACCAGTAAGTTTTTCTTCTACTTCACTCATCAGTATAAAAACAAACAAACATATTAATGTGAAACAAGTAAGGTAAGTTGTTGCTTCTACTCACTTAATCAGAATAAGACAATCAGAAACAACAGTGTTTATGTGAACAATTAAGGTAAGTTTGTTCATGTACTTCGCTCATCAGGATAACAACAGAAACAAACAGTAGTTTATTGAAACAAGTAATAAGTTTGTTCGTCTACTTAGCTTCATCAGGATAAGACAACAGAAACAAACAGTAGTTATGTGGAAACAAGTAAGGTAAGATTTTCATCTACTTCGCTTCACAGAATAAGACAACAGAAACAAACATTAGTTTATGTGAAAGAAGTAAGGTAAGTTTGTTCCATTCTAATTCGCTTAATCAGAAGAAGACAACAGAAACAAACAGTAGTTAATGTGAAACAAGTAAGTAAGTTTGTTCATTCTACTTTCGCTTCATCAGAATAAGAACAGAAACAAAAAAAAAAAAAAAAAAAAAAAAAAAAAAAAAAAAAAAAAAAAAGAATAAGGTACAGTTTGTTCTTTGTACTTCGTTCCATCAGGATAACTGAACAGAAACAAACAGTAGTTTATTGAAACAAGTAAAGTAAGTTTGTTCGTTCTACTTGCTTCATCAGTATAAGACAAAGAGAACAAACAGTAGTTAATGTGATACAAGTAAGGTAAGTTTGTTCCTTCTACATCGCTTAATCAGAAGAAGACAACAGAAACAAACAGTAGTTAATGTGAAACAAGTAAGGTAAGTTTGTTCATTGTACTTCGTTCCATCAAGATAAGACAACAGAAACAAAGAGTAATCTGTGTGAAATAAGTAACATAAGTTTGTTTGTTCTACTTCGCTCCAACAGAGTATATCAACAGAACCAAACAATAGTTTAAGTGAAACAAGTAAAGTAAGTTTGTTCCATATACTGCGCTTCATCAGGATAAGACAATAGAAACAAGCAGTTGTTTATGTGAAACAAGTAAGGTAAGTTTGTTCGTACTACTTCGCTTCATCAGGATAAGACAAGAGAAACGAACAGTAGTTTATGTGAAACAAGTAAGGAGTGTTTGTTCGTTCTACTTCGCTTCATCAGGGTAAGACAACAGAAACAAACAGTAGCTTATGAGAAACTAGTAAGGTAAGTTTGTTCGTTCTACTTAGCTTCAACAGTATAAGACAACAGAAACAAACAGTAGTTAATGTGAAACAAGTAAGGTAAGTTCGTTCATTCTACTTCTCTTCATCAGGATAAGACAATAGAAACAAGCAGTTGTTTATGTGAAACAAGTAAGGCGAGTTTGTTCGTACTACTTCGCTTCATCAGGATAAGACAACAGAAACAAACAGTAGTTTATGTGAAACAAGTAAGGTAAGTTTGTTCATTGTACTTCGTTGCATCAGGATAAGACAACAGAAACAAACAGTAATCTGTGTGAAATAAGTAACATAAGTTTGTTTGTGATACTTCGCTCCACCAGAGAAAGACAACAAAACCAAACAGTAGTTTAAGTGAACCAAGTAAGGTAAGTTTGTTCATTGTACTTCGCTCCATCAGGATAACAGAATAGAACCAAACAGTAGTTTATTTGAAACAAGTAAAGTACGTTTGTTCGTTCTACTTCGCTTCATTAGGATAAGACAACAGAAACAAAGAGTAGTTTATGTGAAACAAGTAAGGTAAGTTTGTTCTTTCTACTTCGCTTCATCAGGGTAAGACAACAGAAACAAACAGTAGCTTATATGAAACTAGTAAGGTAAGTTCGTTCATTCTACTTAGCTTTATCAGTATAAGACAACAGAAACAAACAGTAGTTAATGTGAAACAAGTAAGGTAAGTTTGTTCATTCTACTTCTCTTCATCAGAATAAGACAACAGAACAAACGGTAGTTTATGTGAAACAAGTAAGGTAAGTTTGTTCGTTCTAGTTCGCTTCATCAGTATAAGAAAACAGAAACAAAGTAGTTAATGTTTAAAAAGAAGGTAAGTTTATTCCTTCTACTTCCTCATCAGAAAGAAAACAGAAACAAACAGTATTAATGTGAAACAAGTAAGGTAAGTTTGTTCGTTCTACTTCGACTTCATCAGGATAAGACAACAGAAACAACAGTAGTTATGTGAAACAAGTAAGGTAAGTTTGTTCGTTCTACTTCGCTTCATCAGATAATGACAACAGAAACAAACAGTAGTTTAATGTGAAACAAGTAAGGTGTTCTACTTCGTTCCATCAGGAAAAGACAACAGAAACAAACCAGTAATCTGTGTGAAATAAGTAAATAAGTTTGTTTGTTCTACTTCGCTCCAACAGAGTAAATCAACAAAACCAAACAGTAGTTTAAGTGAAACAAGTAAGGTAAGTTTGTTTCATTGTACTTCGCTCCATCAGGATTAAACAGAAGAGAAACCAAACAGTAGTTATTTGAAACAAGGAAAAGTACGTTGTTTGTTCTACTTCGCTTCATAGGACAAGACAACAGAAACAAACAGTAGTTAATGTGAAACAAGTAAGGTAAGTTTGTTTGTTCTACTTCGTTCCATCAGGAAAAACAAGAGAAACAACAGTAATCTGTGAAATAAGTAACATAAGTTTGTTTGTTCTACTTCGCTCCAACAGAGTAAATCAACAAACCAAACAGTAGTTAAGTGAAACAAGTAAGGTAAGTTTGTTCATTGTACTTCGCTCCATCAGGATAACAAAAGAAACCAAACAGTAGTTTATTGAAACAAGTAAAGTACGTTTGTTCGTTCTACTTCGCTTCATTAGGAAAGACAACAGAAACAAACAGTAGTTAATGTGAAACAAGTAAGGTAAGTTTGTTCTTCTACTTCGCTCATCAGGGTAAGACAACAGAAACAAACAGTAGTTATGTGAAACAAGTAAGGTAAGTTTGTTCGTTCTACTTTGCTTCATCAGATAAGACAACAGAAACAAACAGTAGTTAATGTGAAACAAGTAAGGTAAGTTTGTTCTTGTACTTCGCTCCATCAGGAAACTGAACAGAAACAAACAGTAGTTTATGTGAAACAAGTAAAGTAAGTTTGTTCGTTCTACTTAGCTTCATCAGATAAGACAACAGAAAAAAACAGTAGTTAATGTGATAACAAGTAAGGTAAGTTTGTTTCTTCTACTTCGCTAATCAGAAGAAGACAACAGAAACAAACAGTAGTTAATGTGAAACAAGTAAGGTAAGTTTGTTCATTGTACTTCGTTCCATCAGAAAGACAACAGAAACAACAGTAATCTGTGTGAAATAAGTAACATAAGTTTGTTTGTTCTACTTCGCTTCAACAGAGAAACAACAGAAACCAAACATAGTTTAAGTGAAACAAGTACATTCTACTTCTTCATCAGGATAAGACAATAGAAACAACAGTTGTTTATGTGAAACAAGTAAGGCGAGTTTTTCGTACTACTTCGCTTCATCAGGATAAGACAACAGAAACAAACAGTAGTTATGTGAAACAAGTAAGGTAAGTTTGTTCTTGTACTTCGTTGCATCAGGAAAGACAACAGAAACAAACAGTAATCTGTGTGAAATAGTAACTAAGTTTGTTTGTGATACTTCGCTCCACAGAGAAAGACAACAAAACCAAACATAGTTTAAGTGAACCAATAAGGTAAGTTTGTTCATTGTATTCGCTCCATCAGGATACAGAATAAACCAAACATAGTTTTTTGAAACAAGTAAGTAGTTTGTTCGTTCTACTTCGCTTCATAGGATAAGACAACAGAAACAAAAGTAGTTTATTGAAACAAGTAGGTAAGTTGTTCTTCTACTTCGTTCATCAGGTAAGACAACAGAAACAAACGTAGCTTATATGAAACTAGTAAGTAAGTTGTTCATTCTACTTAGCTTTATCGTATAGCAACAAAACAAACAGTATTAATGTGAAACAAGTAAGGTAAGTTTGTCATTTACTTCCTCACAAACAAAACAAAGTATTGAAAAGGTAAGTGTCTTCTATTGCTCATAGTAAAAAAAAAAATTATGTGAAAGAAAAGTTTTTTTCTTCATATAAGAAAGAAAAACATATATTGAAATATATTTTTTACTTCTATCATAAGAACAAAAACAAGTTGTGAAATATGTTGTTCTTTCCATCAGAAACAGAAAAGTATATGAAAAGTAAGTTGTTCTTACTTGCTCTCGTAAAAAAACAAAGTTATAAGAAGGGTTTCATATTGCTCATCAAAACAAAAAACATTTAAAGTAGAGTTGTTTTCTATTCCTATAAACAACAACAATAGTTAATTGAAACAGTAAGATTGTTCTATTATCATAAACACAAACAAACATATATGTGAACAGTAAGTAAGTTTGTTCCTTCTACTTCGCTTAATCAGAAGAAGACAACAGAAACAAACAGTAGTTATGTGAAACAAGTAAGGTAAGTTTGTTTTTACTTCGTTCCATCAGAAAGACAACAGAAACAACAGTAATCTGTGTGAAATAAGTAACATAAGTTTGTTTGTTCTACTTCGCTCCAACAGAGTAAATCAACAAAACCAAACAGTAGTTTAAGTGAAACAAGTAAGGTAAGTTTGTTCATTGTACTTCGCTCATCAGGATAAACAAGAACAAACAGTTTTATTGAAACAAGAAAGTAGTTGTTGTTCTACTCGTTCATAGGAAAGACAACAGAAACAAACAGTAGTTATGTGAAACAAGTAAGTAGTTTGTTCGTTCTACTTCGCTTCATCAGGATAAGACAACAGAAACAAACAGTAGTTTATGTGAAACAAGTAAGGTAAGTTTGTTCTTCTACTTCGCTTCATCAGGATAAGACAACAGAAACAAACAGTATTTGTGAAACAAGTAAAGTAAGTTTGTTTGTTTACTTCGCTCCATCAGAGATAAAACAACAGAAACAAACAGTAGTTTAATGTGAAACAAGTAAGGTAAGTTTGTTCTTTACTTCGCTCCATCAGGATAACAGAACAGAACAAACAGTAGTTTAATTGAAACAAGTAAAGTAGTTTGTTCGTTCTACTTCGCTTCATAGGATAAGACAACAGAAACAAAAGTAGTTAATGTGAAACAAGTAAGGTAAGTTTGTTCTTTTACTTCGCTTCATCAGGATAAGACAACAGAAACAAACAGTAGTTTATTTGAAACAAGTAAAGTAAGTTTGTTCGTTCTACTTGCTTCATCAGTATAAGACAACAGAAACAAACAGTAGTTAATGTGAAACAAGTAAGGTAAGTTTGTTCTTTACTCGCTTCATCAGATAAGACAACAGAAACAAACAGTAGTTTATGTGAAACAAGTAAGGTAAGTTTGTTCATTTACTTCGTTCATCAGATAAGACAACAGAAACAAACAGTATTATGTGAAACATAGTAACAGTAAGTTTGTTGTCTACTTCCTCAAAACAACAAAACAGTAGTAGTGAAAAAGAAATTTGTTTACTCGTCCAAAGAAGAACACAGTTTGAAAGTATAATTGCTCTGCTAAGAAAAACAAACAACATAGTTGTGAAAATAAGATTGTTCTTTATTCGTCACAGGAACAAAACAAATATTGAAACAAAGTTTTACTTTAGAAGACAAAAAAATGTATAAAAAGTAGTGTTGTTTTCTTCCTCCAGAGACAACAAATGTAGGAAAATAGAGTTTCTTTATGCAAAGAACGAAAATATTTGTAAATAGTAGTTGTCACTTCTCTCGAAGAAAAAACAATATTGAAAAGTAAAAAAAAAAAAAAAAAAAAAAAAAAAAAAAAAAAAAAAAAAAAAAAAAAAAAAAAAAAAAAAAAAAAAAAAAAAAAAAAAAAAAAAAAAAAAAAAAAAAAAAAAAAAAAAAAAAAAAAAAAAAAAAAAAAAAAAAAAAAAAAAAAAAAAAAAAAAAAAAAAAAAAAAAAAAAAAAAAAAAAAAAAAAAAAAAAAAAAAAAAAAAAAAAAAAAAAAAAAAAAAAAAAAAAAAAAAAAAAAAAAAAAAAAAAAAAAAAAAAAAAAAAAAAAAAAAAAAAAAAAAAAAAAAAAAAAAAAAAAAAAAAAAAAAAAAAAAAAAAAAAAAAAAAAAAAAAAAAAAAAAAAAAAAAAAAAAAAAAAAAAAAAAAAAAAAAAAAAAAAAAAAAAAAAAAAAAAAAAAAAAAAAAAAAAAAAAAAAAAAAAAAAAAAAAAAAAAAAAAAAAAAAAAAAAAAAAAAAAAAAAAAAAAAAAAAAAAAAAAAAAAAAAAAAAAAAAAAAAAAAAAAAAAAAAAAAAAAAAAAAAAAAAAAAAAAAAAAAAAAAAAAAAAAAAAAAAAAAAAAAAAAAAAAAAAAAAAGGGGGGGGGGGGGGGGGGGGGGGGGGGGGGGGGGGGGGGGGGGGGGGGGGGGGGGGGGGGGGGGGGGGGGGGGGGGGGGGGGGGGGGGGGGGGGGGGGGGGGGGGGGGGGGGGGGGGGGGGGGGGGGGGGGGGGGGGGGGGGGGGGGGGGGGGGGGGGGGGGGGGGGGGGGGGGGGGGGGGGGGGGGGGGGGGGGGGGGGGGGGGGGGGGGGGGGGGGGGGGGGGGGGGGGGGGGGGGGGGGGGGGGGGGGGGGGGGGGGGGGGGGGGGGGGGGGGGGGGGGGGGGGGGGGGGGGGGGGGGGGGGGGGGGGGGAACCAAACAGTAGTTTATTTGAAACAAGGAAAGTACGTTTGTTCGTTCTACTTCGCTTCATTAGGACAAGACAACAGAAACAAACAGTAGTTAATGTGAAACAAGTAAGGTAAGTTTGTTCGTTCTACTTCGCTTCATCAGGGTAAGACAACAGAAACAAACAGTAGCTTATGTGAAACAAGTAAGGTAAGTTTGTTCGTTCTACTTTGCTTCATCAGTATAAGACAACAGAAACAAACGTTATTATGTCATACAAGTAAGAAGTTTGTTCATCTACATGTGAAATCAGAAGAAGACAACAGAAACAACAGTAGTTAAGTGAAACAAGTAAACAAAAGTTGTTATTGAACTTGTTCCACAAGTAAGTACAACGAAACAGTAATCTGATGTGAAATAAGTAACATAAGTTTGTTATTACTAATTGTTAAAGAGTATATCACCAGAAACCAAACAATAGTTTAAGTGAAAAAGTTAAAGTAAGTTTGTTCGATATACTCGCTTCATCAGGATAAGACAATAGAAACAAACAGTTGTTTATGTGAAACAAGTAAGGTAAGTTTGTTCGTCTACTTCGCTTCATCAGGATAAGACAACAGAAACAAACAGTAGTTTATGTGAAACAAGTAATAAGTTTTGTTCTACTGTTGCATCAGGATAAGACAACAGAAACAAACAGTAACTTGTGAAATAAGTAATTAAGTTTGTTGTTTACTTAGCTCCACAAGAAAGACAACAAACATAACAGTAGTTAATGTGAAACAAGTAAGGTAAGTTGTTCATTAAGACTCGCATACATCGATAACAGAACAGAAGCAAACAGTAGTTTATTGAAACAAGTAATACGTTTGTTCGTCTATTCGCTTCAATCAGGATTAGACAACAGAACAAACAGTAGTTTATGTGAAACAAGTAAGGTAAGTTTGTTCATTACATCCTCATCAGGATAACAACAGAAACAAACAGTAGTTTATTGAAAAGTAACAGTAATAGTTGTATACTTGCTTCATCTAGTGAAAACAACAGAAAGAAACAGTAGTTAGTGAAACAAGTAAGGTAAGTTTGTTCTTCACTCGCTTATAGAAAAGAAAGAAACAACAGTAGTTATTGAAACAAGTAAGGAAACATTACTTCGTTCATAGATAAACAACAGAAACAAGTTAGTTTATGTGAAATAGTAGTTTCTTCTATTCTAAATAGAAACAGAACAAACAGTATTATGTGAAACAAGTAGTAAGTTTGTTCTCTATTCGCTCATCAGTATAAGACAACAAACAAAGTAGTTATGAAAAAGTAAGGTAAGTTTGTTCATTCTACTTCCTTCATCAGATAAGACAACAGAAACAAACATAATTTATGTGAAACAAGTAAGGTAAGTTGTTCGTTCTTCTCTTCGCTCACAGAAAGACAACAGAAACAAACAGTAGTTAATGAAAGTAAGTAGTTTCCTTCTACTTGTCAACAGATAAGAACAGAAACAACAGTATTTGTGAAACAGTACAGTAAGTTGTTCATACTTCACTAACAGATAAGAAAAGAAACAAAAGTAGTTTATGTGAAACAAGTAAGAAGTTTTCTATACTTCGCTTATAGGAAAGACAAGAAACACAGTAGTTATGTGAAACAAGAAGTAAGGTGTTCTACTTGTTCATAGTAAGACAACAGAAACACAGTATCTTTAAAAAGTAAATAAGTTTATTACTTCGTCAACAGTAAGAATCACCACTTGTTTAAGTGAAAAGTAAGAACGTTTGTATTGACATTGTATCAGATACAAATGACAAAAGTATAAGAAACAAGAAAGTAGTTTCTGTTTATTCGCTTCATAGGATAAACACAGAAACAAAGTAGTTAATGTGAAACAAGAAGTAGTTTTTCTTAACTCTTATAGGTAAGAAAGAAACACAGTATTATGGTGAAACAAGTAAGGTAAGTTGTTTTTCAATGTTACGATAAGACAACAGAAAAACAGAAAGTGAAAAAGTAGTAAGTTTGTTATTTACTTCGCTTCACAGATAAACAAAAACAAACAGTAGTATAAACATAGGAAAGTTTTTCTTTATTGCTTCATCATAACAAGCACGTATACTCAGATAAGACAACAGAAACAAACAGTATTAATGTGAAACAAGTAAGGTAAGTTTGTTCTTTACTTCGCTCCATCAGGTAAACAACAGAAACAAACAGTAGTTATTTGAAACAAGTAAAGTAAGTTTGTTCTTCTACTTGCTTCATCAGAAAAAACAAGTAAGTAAGTTTGTTCTTCTACTCGCTCATCAGATAAGAAAAGAAACAACAGTTATGTGAAAAAGTAAGTAGTTTTTCTCTACTTGCTTCATCAGATAAGACAACAGAAACAAAAGTAGTTAGTGAAACAAGTAAGGAAGTTTGTTCTTTACTTCGCTCATCAGATAAACAACAGAAACAAACAGTAGTTATTGAAACAGTAAAGTAAGTTGTTCTTCTACTTGCTTATCAGAAAGACAACAAAACAACAGTAGTTAAGTGAACAAGTAAGTAAGTTTGTTCTTCTACTTCCTCATCAGAAAGACACAGAAACAAACAGTAGTTTATGTGAAACAAGTAAGGTAAGTTTTTCTTTACTTGTTCATCAGATAAGACAACAGAAACAAAAGTATTAGTGAAAAAGTAATAAGTTGTTTTTACTTCGCTTCACAGGAAACAACAGAAACAAACAGTAGTTATTGAAACAAGTAAAGAAGTTTGTCTTTACTTCGCTCATCAGATAAGACCAGAAACAACAGTATTATGTGAACAAGTAAGTAAGTTTGTTCTTACTTCCTCACAGAACAACAGAAACAACGTAGTTTATTGAAACAAGTAAGGTAAGTTTGTCTTTACTTCGTCCTCAAAGACAACAGAAACAAAGTATTGGTGAATAAGTAATATTTTGTCTACTTCGCTCACAGAAAACAACAAACAAACATAGTTTAGTGAAACAAGTAAAGTAAGTTTGTTCATTACTCCTCACAGATAAACAAAGAACAAACATAGTTTATTGAACAAGAAGTAAGTTTGTTTCTATGCTTATAGAAGAAACAGAAAAAAAGTAGTTTAGTGAAAAGTAGTAGTTTGTTTGTACTCGTTCATCAGGATAACAACAACAAACAGTATTTGAAATAATAGTTGTTTTACTGCTACAGAAACAACAACAAACAGTATTAGGAACAAGTAAGTAATTTGTTCTTTCTCGCTAGAACAACAGAACAACATGTATGAACAGTAAGTAGTTGTTCTTTATCGTTCTAGAAAGACACAGAACAAAGTATTTATGAAAGTAAATTTTTATTCGTCCACAGTAAACAGAACAAACAGTTAGAAAGAAGAGTTTTTTACTGTCATAAACAAAAAACAACGTTATGTAATAGTAGTTGTCTTCTCTTCAAGAAAAAACACATATGTGAAAGTTACTTCGCTTCATCAGGTAAGACAACAAAACAAACAGTAGTTATGTGAAACAGTAAGGTAAGTTTGTTCGTTCTACTTGCTTCACAGTATAAGACAACAGAAACAAACAGTAGTTAAAGTGAAACAAGTAAGGTAAGTTGTTCTTCTACTTCTTCATCAGGATAAGACAACAGAAACAAACATGTTTATGTGAAACAAGTAAGGTAGTTTGTTCTACTACTTCGCTTCATCAGGATAAGACAACAGAAACAAACAGTAATTTATGTGAAAAAGTAAGGTAAGTTTGTTCATTTACTTCGTCATCAGATAAGACAACAGAAACAAAACAGTAGTTAATGTGAAACAAGTAAGTAAGTTTGTTCTTTACTTCGCTTCATCAGATAAGACAACAGAACAAACAGTAGTTTATGTGAAACAAGTAAGGTAAGTTTGTTCTTCTACTTCGCTCATCAGGATAAGACAACAGAACAAAAAGTAGTTTATGTGAAACAAGTAAGTAAGTTTGTTCTTCTACTTCGCTTCATCAGATAAGACAACAGAAACAAACAGTAGTTATGTGAAACAAGTAAGGTAAGTTGTTCTTCTACTTCCTTATCAGTAAGACAACAGAAACAAACAGTAGTTTATGTGAAAAAGTAAGGTAAGTTTGTTCATTCTACTTCGCTTCATCAGATAACAACAGAACAAACAGTAGTTTATTGAAACAAGTAAGGTAAGTTTGTTCTTCTACTTCCTTCATCAGATAAGACAACAGAAACAAACAGTAGTTAATGTGAAACAAGTAAGTAAGTTTTTCTTCTACTTCGCTCATCAGATAAGACAACAGAAACAAACAGTAGTTTATGTGAAAAAGTAAGGTAAGTTTTGTTCTTCTACTTCGCTTCATCAGGGTAAGACAACAGAAACAAACAGTAGCTTATGAGAAACAGTAAGGTAAGTTTGTTCGTTCTACTTAGCTTCAACAGTATAAGACAACAGAAACAAACATAGTTAATGTGAAACAAGTAAGGTAAGTTCGTTCTTCTACTTCTCTTCATCAGAATAAGACAAAGAAAAAGCAGTTGTTTATGTGAAACAAGTAAGGCGAGTTTGTTCGTACTACTTCGCTTCACAGATAAGACAACAGAAACAAACAGTAGTTTATGTGAAACAAGTAAGGTAAGTTTGTTCTTACTTCGCTCATCAGGATAAGACAACAGAAACAAACAGTAGTTATTGTGAAACAAGTAAGGTAAGTTTGTTCGTTCTACTTCGCTTCATCAGATAAGACAACAGAAACAAACAGTAGTTTAAGTGAAAAAGTAAGGTAAGTTTGTTCTTTGTACTTCGCTTTCCATCAGGATAACTGAACAGAAACAAACAGTAGTTTATTGAAACAAGTAAAGTAAGTTTGTTCGTTCTACTTGCTTCATCAGATAAGACAACAGAAACAAACAGTAGTTAATGTGAACAAGTAAGGTAAGTTTGTTCTTCTACTCGCTTCATCGAAGAAGACAACAGAAACAAACAGTAGTTAATGTGAAACAAGTAAGGTAAGTTTGTTCATTGTATTCGTTCCATCAAGATAAGACAACAGAAACAAGAGTAATCTGTGTGAAATAGTAACATAAGTTTGTTTGTTCTACTTCGCTCCAACAGAGTATATCAACAGAACCAAACAATAGTTTAAGTGAAACAAGTAAAGTAAGTTTGTTCCATATACTCGCTTCATCAGGATAAGACGATAGAAAACAAGCAGTTGTTATGTGAAACAAGTAAGGTAAGTTTGTTCGTACTACTTCGCTTCATCAGGATAAGAAAAGAGAAACGAACAGTAGTTTATGTGAAACAAGTAAGGAGTGTTTGTTCGTTCTTCTTCGTTTCATCAGGGTAAGACAACAGAAACAAACAGTAGCTTATGAGAAACTAGTAAGGTAAGTTTGTTCGTTCTACTTAGCTTCAACAGTATAAGACAACAGAAACAAACAGTAGTTAATGTGAAACAAGTAAGGTAAGTTCGTTCATTCTACTTCTCTTCATC
>JAEEGE010000234.1:0-16283 GCA_036346955.1 Dipus sagitta
AAGCGGGCAAGGCCGCCACTCCCCTACACGATGCCAGGCGTCCAGCCCAGTGCACGGAGCCGCTCTCAAGCCCCACGCGAGAGGAGCAGAGGGACGAGGAGGAAGCGTGTTCCGCCTTGGAAGCCAGCGGAATGGGGCGGAATTCTGTCCTGGAGACCCTACTCATCGTGACAAGCACAAACGGCCGGACCACACCCTGACCAGAAGAAAAGTCCACAAGGAACTCCTTGCCGAGCGGCGTGGCTTACGGAGGCTTCACTTCCCCCAGAGCCTTGAAAGGAGGAGAAGGGCCCGCGGATTGGGACCTTGCCGCCCGATGGACCCGAGGCTGCACGAGGCCTCCATAGCAGGGGCTCCCAGCACTGACCCGCAGCAGCACCCGGTCGCCGCTGAGACCCACACGCCCCAAGCCTGCCAAACCAGACAATCCTTGCCATGCGGGAGGCGTCCCCAGGCGCAAGGCTTCTCCCCCAAGGCAGTAGCACACTGTGCCACAAGGGCGGCTGTACTCTGGAAAGCCAGCAGCTGCGGCTCAGGCTCCAGTCCCCCTTCGGTGCCCAACCAGCCTCTGGCCTGCCCCTACCCCTCCTCACAAACTCCGTGGGGGCCAGCGCCCAAAGGCGCAGGGTCAGCACCAAGAAAGTCGCCCCACTCATGGCCAAGAGCATAAGAGATTACAAGAAGATGCACGCTCCAGGTGCGAGCCCAGCTCAGGATGCAAGGGACATTTCCGGGGAACAAAAAGGGGCCTCTGCCCTCTGCTGCCCTTTCCTCTGCTGCCGCTGGATGGGATCCCAAGTCCCTGCCCGGGGGCCGGAGGCACGTATTGAGGTCGGGGCCTTACAGTCCTCCTGCAAAGGAACCGACGGGCTACTCTCCAAGCAATCCTAAACGTGAGCACACATACCATCCCCCGCCTAGGCACGTGGCGGGAGCAAGGGATATTCGGGACGGCCGCCATGAATCAAACGACACAGGTGACAGACACAAGCCACCACTGCAACGTGCTTCCGTGACGCACGATCCGGTGAATTTGCAAGGGAACTCGTGATCCCTTTTCACTGTATTCCATAAGCTTATCAAGGCAGAGTCACATCAGGTAATCCAGGAAACCAGACCGCCTCCCCCTCCTTCACCTGAAACGCACAGCAATCACACACAGCCCCACATCACATCGCCCTGTCTTTCTTCCCCGCTGCCCTGGCCAGCCGCTCCCTGATGCTTCCAAACTGTGGCCACCAGTACACCCAAACGTGTATTAATTTTCAGGCATCTTTTCCACACTATCCCTTAGTTTGTAATGGTAGTTATCTCATCTAACTGTCTATTCGTCCATTGTTGGTTGGTCGGTCGGCTGTTTGCTGGTTCATTTATTTATTAGAGGCTGGAGTGAGGGTCTCGCTGTGGCCACTGACCCTAACGAATCTCACAAGACAGTCGAACCAGGCAGGGAATTCACAGGGACTTTCCCAAGTGCCACAATTGGAGGCAAGCTTCCACAGGCTTCTGGATCTTTCACATCTGCCCGTGCCCCCTGCCCATGCGTGCCTCATGTGGGTAGCTGGATGATGAATGGGATACTTTCTACCCACAGATCGCAACGTTTCCATTCTACCTGGTCACGTGAATTAAATTGGATGTGCATACACCCGGAATAAACCTGAATCAAAATTCCTTGCCTGATAAGCAGGCACCTAGAGAAATGTTGAGGACAGGGCGGGATGTGTGGGAGATCGGTGGGGCAGAGCGTTCGGCTCCATAACGTTCTTCTGCAGGTTCCCTGAGGAATTTCAACCACCACCAACCAACTCAACAACCAAGCCGAACAAAGGAACTAAATAAATAAAAACATAAATCCATAATACTTAAGAACAGCAGCAAAGCGACAGGTGGGAACGAGAGCAGGATAGTAGCTGGTTGAAGGAAGGGAAGGGGAATGGTCTCACATAGAGTCCCCTAGGGAAAAGAAGCTGATGTTGTGATGAGTAGAAAACGTGGATCTGCAACTCCACACGCCGACATGATGACACGACTGGCTGCAGGGCACAACCTGTGGCACGCAGCAGGTGAAGGAAGCGAGGTGGGCATATGGAGCACAGGGCCCCCATTCGTTGAAGGTGCCACGTCACCCACGGCTGGCCAGAGGAGCTTTTGCGGCAAAGCGAATGACAAGGGGACGAATCATGGGCGGCCCATGGAGCGCGGGGCCCATGAGAACCCAGCGAGCCAAAGGGGCGGGCCTGGAAGGGGCGGAGGGCAGTATATTAAGCCCGGCGCAAAGCGGCCTGGCGCAGTACCCGACGATCAGGCGGTTCTCCGAAGATCGAAATCTGGTGCAGGGCAGGCGACCAGAGAGGATACGAAGAGAAATGCGAGGCCATGAGCCCCACGCCCCCGGAGCTCAGGGGCACTTGCGCAGTAGCCCATAACCCGGCTCGGACCCCCCCGCAGGAGCGAAGTCTGCGAAGCTAGCTGGGAGAGCCGCACCTGAGGGGAGCCACTCCTCGCACCAGCCAAGGCAAAGGAAATGGCGGAGAAGATGGTGCTGAGGGTCACGCGGAAGTTCCAGGACCGCCTGGCCATCAACCCCGTACCCACAAGGCTGCCGAAAGGTTTGCAGAAACTCTCAGCCTTACCCATGACTCCACACATCCTGAGGGAGACGGGCATCAGGCAGACAGTGAGGGCTGCGCAAACCAGCGACCCTGGGACCCTTGGGCGAGGGGACCAGTCCGCCCGAGGGAAGAGGGCTGGCTCGGCAGGGCCCCCCGAACCCCAGTGCGGAAGGCAGAGGCAGTCCGGACGACTCTCCGAGGGAGGAGCGCTGCGCTCAAGGAAGCCCCAATCGACCAGACCCCAGGCACCCAGGGCGACAGACGCAAACCTGGACATGAAAGGGCCTCCTTCTCCCCCACCTGAGGACAGGCGCGCCACCTGTCCCGGGCGAAGGATATGAGGCGTCACCCCGGGGATCCCAGAGTGCCCTCTAAGCGACCGGTCCTCGTCTTTGAAGTCAGGGCCGCCAGCTACCCTACCACGATGCCAGGCGACCAGCCCAGTGCACGGAGCGCTCTCCAGCCCCACGCGGGAGGAGCAGGCGAACGAGGGAGGAAGCGTGTTCCGCCTTGGAAGCCAGCTGGACTGGGGCGCAAAAAATTTTCTGTCTGGTGCCCTTTTCCGGACACGAGCACACGCCCGCCCATCTCCCTGACCTGGAAGAAAAGTCAGAAGGAACTCCTGCCGAGCAGCGTGCTAACGGAGGCTTCACTTCCCCCAGAGCGCGTGACGGAGGAAAGGGCCGCGGTTGAGACCTGGCCCCGAATGGAACCCGAGGACTGCACGATGCTCCAGAGCAGGGGCTTTCCCTCCTTGACCCCAGCACCCGGGTCGCCGCTGAGACCCACACCCCAGAGCCTGCCAATCCAGACAACCTTGCCAATGGCGAGAGGCGTCCACCAGGCGGCAGGTTCTTTATTCTCCCCCAAAGGCAGGAGCACTGTGCCACAGGAAGGGGCGGCTGACCTCTTGAATGCCAGCAGCTGCGGCTCAGCTTGCCATCCCGCTCGGTGCCCAAACCAGCTCTGCTTGTCCCCTGGCCTCCTCACAAACAAACCCTGGTGGCCAGCGCCCAAAGGCGGCAGGGCTGCACCGAGAAAGTTGGCCCACTCATGGCCCAGAGCATAAGAGATTACAAGAAGATGCGCACCCGGTGATGACCAGCTCAGGAAGCAACGATAATTTGTCCGGGTAAGAAAAAGGGGCTCTGCCCCTGCTGCCCCTTTCATTCCATGCTGCCGCTGAATGGGATCCCAAAAAGGTTTCCCAACCCCGGGGGCAGGGGGCACCGTACTGAGCCAGGGCTTACAGTCCTTCCTGCAAGGAACCGACCGGCTACTCTCCGGCATTCCTAGGCGTGATGGCCACACAATATCCCCCCCCCGCCTAGGCACGTGGCGGGAGCAAGGGTATTCGGACGCCGCCATGACTCAACAGACACCGGGACAGATCCCCCCCCCCCCCCCCCCCCCAAAACCCCCCCCCAAGGCCCACACACTGGCAAGCGGGGGGGGGGGGTGGGGGGGGGGGCCCCGGGGCAACCCGGGGTTGCTATCTGTGTCGCACGATCCGGTGAATTGCAGGGGAACTCGCGATCCTTTTCACTGAGTTTTCCCATAGCTAGCCCAGAGGGCAAGTCACAGTCAGGAAAACCGAGTGATTCCAGTCCGCCCCCCCCATCCTCCACCTGATACGCAACAGCATTCACACACAGCCCTCACATTCACATCGCATGTCTTTGCTTCCCCGATGCCCTGGCCAGCCTGCTCCCCTATCCTTCCAACCTGTGGCCACCGCACACCCAAACGGTTTAATGTTACAGGCATCTTTCCAGAACACAATCCCTAATTTGTAAATGTTAGTTATCATCTAACTGTCATTCGTCCATTGTTTGGTTGCTCGATTTGGCTGTTTGGTTGTATCATTTATTTATTGGTGCTGGAGTGGAGGGTCTCGCTGAGGCCCTACCCCTAACGACTCTCACAAACGTCTGAACCAGGCAGGAATTCACAAGGTCTTCCCCAGTGCCAACAATTGGGAGGCAAGCCCCACAGGCTTCTGAATCTTTCACAACTGCCCGTCCCCTGCCCCCGAGAGCCTTCATGTGGGTAGCTGGATGATAATGGATACTTCTACCCACAGATCGCAACGTTTCCATTCTACCTGGTCACTGAATTAAATTGGATGTGCAATACCACCCGGAATAAGACCTGACCCATTTCCGTTGCCTGATAAGCAGGCACCTAGAGAAATGTGAGACTAAGGGCGGATGGAGAGGGATCGGGTGGGGCAGAGCTTCGGGGCTCCATACGTTCTTCTGTCAGGGGTCCCTGAGGAATTATCAAAACCAACCAACCAACCGAAATTCACCCACCAAGCCAAACGAAAGGAAATAAATACATAAAAAAATAAATAAATAAATACATAAATACATAAATACATAAATACATTAAGAACAGCAGTACAGCGACAGGTGGGAAAGGAGAGCAGGATAGCAGCTGTAGAAGAAGGGAAGGGAATGTCTACATAGAGTCCCCTAGGGAAAAGAAGCTGATGTTGGATGAGTAGAAAAACGTGGCTCTGCAAGCGCCACACGCCAGACATGAGTGACTCGGAGCTGATCAGGGCCACAACCTGTGCACGCCAGCGGGTGAAGGAGCTGTGGTCCATCGTGGAGCACAGGGCCCTCCTTTCGCTGAATGTGCAGCGCCACCCACGGTCAGGCCAGAGGTGCTTGTGGGGGGGGGCGGCAAAGCAGGGGACCAGGGGAAGATCTTAGGCGCCCAGGGAGCGCGGGGCCAATGAAAGCCCAGTGCGCCAAGAGGGGAGTCCTGGAAGGGGCGTGGGCAGAATATAAAGGCCCTGCGCAAGGGCGGGCCAGGCGCCGTAACCCGAGGATCAGTCCGTCTTGGAAAGAGCAGAATCCAGGGTGAGCTTGGGCAGGCGACCAGAGAGGATACGAAGAGATTGCGGAGGCCAGAGCCCAAGGCCCCCTGAGCTCGGGGCACTTTGCGCTGTGCCCAGACCCCCGTCTGGGCCCCCCCCGCAGGAACGAAGTCTTGCGAGCTAGCTGGGAGATCCGCCCCTTAGGGAGCCACTCCTCGCACCAGCCAGGCAGGGGAGGAGGGGAAGAAGGTGCTGAGGGTACCCGTGGAAGTGCCAGGTTGCGCCTGGACATGAACCCGTAACGCCCACACTGCAGAAAGCTTTGCAGAAACTCTCAACCATAACCCATAGACTCCACACATCTGAGGGAGACGGGCATCAGAGTACAGTGAAGGGCTTGCGCAAACACAGCGCTCCTCGGACCCTGGCGAGGGACCTGGCGGCCCGCTGGACGAGGCTGGCTCGTCATGGCCCCGAAGCCCAGTGCGGATGGCAGGCATCATCGACTCCTCCGAGGGAGGAGCGGCTGGCTCCAGATCCCCAACGACCAGGCCCCGGCCGGGCTGGAGCCCAGGGCGCCAGACGCCCCCTGGACATGGAAAGGGCCTCCTTCTCCCCACCTGAGACATGGCGCCGCGTCCTGTCCTGGGGCAGAAGGATATGAGGCAGCACCCCAAGGGAGCCAGAATGCACTCTAAGCGACCGGTCCTACTCTGGAAGCGGGCAGGGCCGCGCCACTTCCCTACACGATGCCAGGCGTCCAGCCCAGTGCACGAGCCGCTCTCAAGCCCCACGCTGAGGAGCATGAGGACGGGTAGGAAGCGTGTTCCGCTTGAAGCCAGCGGAATGGGGCGGAATACTGTCTGGGGCCCCTCTCCGACAAGCACAAGCCCCCAGCGCCCTGACATGAAGGAAAGTCACAAGGAACTCCTTGCCCCGAGGCGCTTGGCTTAGGGAGGCTTTCACTACCCCAAGAGCCTTGACGGAGGAGAAGGGCCGCAGTTTGGAGACCTGGCGACAGATGACCCGAGGCTGCCGAGGCTCCAAGCAGGGGCTCCACCCACTGACCCGCAGAAACCGGGTTCCCCGCAGAAGACCCCCACGCCCCAAGCCGCCAATCCATGACAATCCTTGCCAATGCGGAGCTCCACCACGGCAGGCTTCTCCCCCAAAGGCAGGAGCACTTTGGCCGACAGGAGGGCGGCTACTCTTGGGTACGCCTACCAGCTGCGCCAGCCTCCAGTCCCGCCTCGGAGCCAAAAACAGCCTCTGCTGTTCCCCTGGCCTCCTCACAAACTCCCTGTGGGCCAGCCCCAAAGGCGCAGGGTCAGCACCAAGAAATTCGGGGCCCACGTCATGGCCAATGAGCATAAGAGATTACAAGAAAATTCGCTCCAGGTGATGAGCCCAGCTCAGGAAGCAAGGGACATTGTCCGGGGAAGAAAAAGGGCACTACCCTCTGCGGCCACCTTTCCACTGCTGCCCTGATGGGATGCCAAGTCCCTTGCCCGGGGCTGGGGGCACGTACTGAGGCCGGGGCTTACAGTCTTCCTGCCAGGGAACGACGGGCCTACTCTCCGGGCCTTCCTATGCATGAAGGCCACACATAGCCCCCGCCTAGCACTGGCGGGAGCAAGGATTCGGACGCCCGCCCTGGAATCACGCAGAAAACACAAGGCCACACTGCAACCGTTGCTTCCGTGTCGAGCACATCCGGTGGAATTTGGCAAAGGGGAACTCGCGATTCCCTTTTCACTGAGTAACCATAGCAATTCAGAGGCAGAGTCACAGCAGGAAATCGGGCGAATCCCGTCCGCCGCCCCCGCCTCCACCTGAAACGCACAGCAATCACACACAGCCCTCCCATTCCACGCCCTGTCTTTCCTTCCCCGCTGGCCCTGGCCAGCCTGCTCCCTGATGCTTCCAAACTGTGACAGCCATCACCTCCAACCTGTTTCAATTTACCAGGCATCTTTTCCACACTAATCCCATAGTTTGTAATGGGTATGTAATCATCTAACTGTCTATTCGTCCATTGTTTGGTTGCTCGGTCGCTTTTTTGGTTGTTCATTCATTTCTTGGTGGCCTGGAGTGAGGTCTCGGCTGTGGCCCAGACCCTAACGAATCTCTCACAAGACTCTCTGACCAGGCAGGGAATTCACAAGTGTCTTCCCAAGTGCCACAATTGAGGCAAGCTCCACAGGCTTCTGGTAATCTTTCACTTCTGCCCGCCCCTGCCAGCCGCGTGGCCTCATGTGGTAGCTTGGATGAATGAATTGGATACTTTCTACCCACAAATCGCAACGTTTCCATTCTACCTGGTCACTGAATTTAATGGATGGTGCATACCACCCGGAATACACCTGACAAAACAATTCCTTGCCTGATAAGCAGGCACCAGAGAAATGTGAGGGACGGGCGGGATAGTGTGGGATTCGGGTGGGTCAGAACGTTCGAGGCTACTCCATCAAGTTCTTCTGCAGGCCCTGAGGAATTTCAACGCACCAACCTACCAACTCAACAACCAAGCCGAACGAAAGGAAAATACAATAAATAAAAATACATAAATACAAAAATACTTAAGAACAGCAACACGGCGACATGTTGGGAAAGGGAAGCAGGATATAGTCTGGTTGAAGAAGGGAAGGGGAATTGGTCGTACATAGAGTCCCTAGGGAAAAGAAGCTGATGTTGATGATGAGTAGAAAACGTGGATCTGCAAGCCTCCACACGCGCAGACATTGAGTGACACGAGCTGATGCAGGGCACAACCGTGGCAACGCAGCCGGTGAAGGAGCGGTGGGCAAGTAGGAGCACGAGGGCCTTCCTTTCGGCTGAAGGTGCACGTCACCCACGGTTCTGGCAGAGATCTTTTTGCGGCAAAGCGAGGGACCAGGGGAGGAATCTTGGGGCCCATGGAGCGCGGGGAGACCAATGAGAAGCCCAGTGGAGGCCAAGAGGCGGACCTGGAAGGGGGCGGGGGCAGTATCTAACGGCCCGGTGCAAGGGCGGGCCTGACGCCTACCCGAGATCAGGCGTCTGGAAAGAGCAGATCCTGGGTGCTGGGCAGGCGACCAGAGAAGAGGATACTAAGAGAAAACATTGCGGAGGCCAGAGCCCAAGGACCCCGTAGCATCGGGGCGACTTGCGCTGTGCCCAAACCCGGCTGGGGACCCCCAGCAGGAGCGACGTCATGCGACTAGCTGTGGAGAGCCGCCCATGAGGGGAGCCAGTCCTCGCACCAGCCAAGGCAAGGGGATGGAGGGGAAGATAGAGCCTCAGGGTCACGTGGAAGTGGCCAAGGTCCGCCTGGCCAACAACCCGTACCCACACAAGCTGCATAAAGCTTTGGCAGAAACTCTCGAGCCTTACCCATGACTCCACACATCTGAGGGAGACGGGCATCAGGCAGACCGTGAAGGGCTTGCGCACACACGCGCTCCTGGATCCTTGGCGAGTGGACATGGCGTTCCGCTGGAAAGGCCTGGCGCAACGCAGGGCCCCGAAGCCCAGTGCGAAGGCAGGCATCGGTCGCCTCTCCGAGGGAGGAGCGGCTTGCTCCAGAAGCCCCCATCGCCAGGCCCAGGCAGCCCAGGCGCCAGAACGCTCCTGGACATGAAAAGGGCCTCCTTCTCCATCCTCCTCCCCACCTGAGGACATGCGCGCTTCCTGTCCCTGGGGCAGAAGGATAATGATGCTGCCACCCGGGGGAGCCAGAATGCACGCTAAACGGACCGGTCTTCTCTGGAAGCGGGCAGGGCCGCGCACTTTCCCTACCGATGCCCAGGCGTCCACCCCAGTGCACGGAGCCGCTCTCAAGCCCCACGCGAGCGGAGCAGGAGATGAGGAGTGGAAGCGTGTCCGACTTGGAAGCCAGCGGAATGGGCCGACTTCAGGTCTGGTGACCCTCTCCGGACAAGCACCCACGCAGGGACCAGCTCCCTGACCAGAAGAAAAGTAACAAGGAACTCCTTTGCCCGAGCGGCGTGCTTACGGAGGCTTCACTTCCCCAGAGGCCTATGAAGGAGGAGAAGGGCCGCGGTTGGAGACCTTGCGCCAGCTGGTCCCGAGCTGCACGAGGCTCCACAGCAGGGCTCCCAGCACTCTGACCCGCAGCCTCCGGGTCCCCGCAGAAACCCACACGCCGCCAAGCCTGCCAATCCAGAAAATCATTTGCAATGGCGGACGCGTCCACCAGGCGGCCGGCTTCTCCCCTCAAAGGCAGGAGCACGTGCCATCATGAGGGACGGCTGACCTCTTGAAAGCCAGCAGCTGCGGCCAGGCACCAGTCCCGCACGGTGCCCCAAACCAGCCTCTGCATGTCCCCTACCCACCTCACAAACTCCGTGGGGAGGCCAGCGCCCAAAGGCGGCAGGTCACACCAAGAAAGTCGCCCCAACTCATGGCCAAGAGCATAAGAGATTACAAGAAGATGCGGCTCCAGGTGATGAAGCCCAGCTCAGGAAGCAAGGACATTGTCCGGGGACCAAAAAGGGGCTCTGACCCCCCCCCCCCCCTCCCCCCCCCCCCCCCCCCTCTGCTGCCCCTTTCCACTGCTGCCGCTGATGAGATCCCAAGTCCCTGCCCGGGGGACAGGAGGCACGTATTGATGTCGGGGCTTACAGTCTTCCTGCAAGAATGACGGGCTACTCTCCTAGGCTTTCCATAATCGATGTAGGCACAATATCCCCGCCGAGGGAGCACGTCGGCGGGGAGCTAGGGTATTTCGGACGCCGCATGAAGCAACAGACGCATGGCCTACACACTGCAACCGTGCTCTCCGTGTCGCACGATCGCCCGTGTATGTGAACTTTGCAAGGGGAAATCGCGAATCCTTTTCACTGTGTTCCATAGCTTTTTCAAGAGGGCGAGTCACATCAGGAAAATCGAGGATTCCTGGCCGCCCAGCCCCTCCTCCACCTGAATCGTCACAGCAATCACACCACAGCCCTCACATTCACATCGCCCTGTCTTTCTACCCGCTGCCCTGGCTGCTGCTCCTGATGCTTCCATTACTTGTGAGCCACAGTCACCCTAACGTGTTGAATTTACAGGCATCTATTCCATCTCTAATCCCTTAGTTTGTATTGGTAGTTATTCATATAACTGTCTATTGTCCATTGTTTGGTTTGCCTCGCGTCGGCTGTTTGGTTGGTTCATTTATTTTATTGGTGGATGGAGTGAGGGTGATCAGCTGTGGGACCATGACCCTAACGAATTCACTAGACTGCTCTTTGACCAGGACAGGGGAATTTAACTGGGTCTTCACCAAGTGCCAACAATTGGAAGGCAAGCTACCACAGGCTTATGGAATCTTTCAACATCTGCACGTCCACCTGCACCCGCGTGCCTTCATGTGGGTAGCTGGATGATGATTGGGAAACTTTTTACCCACAGATCGCAACGTTTCCATTCACATCGGTCACATGAATTTAAATTGGAGTGCATACCACCCGGAATAAACCTGCAATTCCTTTGCCTGATAAGCAGGCACTCTAGTGAAATGTCGATGGACAGGGCGGAATGGCTGTGGATCGGGGTGGGCCAGAGCGTTCGGTGGCTCCATAACGTTCTTATGCAGGGTCCTGAGGAATTTCAACCAACCAACCACGGAATTCACCAACAAGCCCAACGAAAGGAATTAAATAATAAATAAAATAAATAATACTTATATACATAAAAATAACATAATTACTTATGAACGCAGTAAAGCGACAGGTGGGAAAGGAAGCAGGATAGTAGCTGGTTGAAGGATAAGGGAAGGGGAATGGTCGTACATAGAGTCCCTAGGGGAAAGAAGCTGTGTTGTGAGGAGTAGAAAACGTGGATCCTGCATAGCGCCACACGCCAGACATGAGTGACACAGGAGCTGATGAGGGCTCAACCTGTGGCACGCAAGGGCTAGTTGATGGAGCGGTGAGGCATGTGGAGCCACAGCGGCCTCCTTTCGTGAAGTTGCACGCCACCCACGGTCTGGCCTGAGGGTGCTTTTGCGGCCAAAGCGAGGGCGACCTGGGGATGAACTTGGCGCCCCTAGGGGAGCGCGGCGTGGCCAATGAGATGCCCATGTGAGCCAAGAGGGGCGGAGACTGGGTAGGGGGCAGGTGGGCAGTATGCGTGGGCAAGGTATAATAAAGGCCCGGCGCAATGGGCGGGCCTGGCAGCAGTACTCGTGGATCAGGCCCTTTGGTAGAGCAGAATCCTGGGTGCTGGGCAGGCGACCAAGAGGATACGAACGAGAATTGCGGAGGCCAGAGCCCAAGGCCCCCACGCGAGCTTCGGGGAGGACTTGAGCTGTGCCCAGAACTCCGGCTGGGGACCCCTCCGCAGGTGACGAAAGTCTTGCGAGCTTGCCGGGGGTGAGCCGTCCCCTGAGGGGGGTGGGGAAGCCAATACCTCGCCCAGCCAGGCAACGGGGATGGAAGGGGGTTGTTGGTGCTGAGGGTCACGTGGAAAGTGCTGGTCGCACCTGACATGTAACGCCGTACCCACAATAGACTGCAGGACAGAAGATAGCTTTGCAGAAACTTTTCAGGCCTTACCCTTGACTCCACACATCCCTGAGGGAGACGGGCATCAGGAAGACAGTGAAGGGCTTGCCAATCACGCAGCTCCTGGGACCCTTCGGCGAGGGACATGGCGGGCCCGCTGGAAGAGGCTGGCTCGGCAGGGTCCCGAAGCCCAAGGTGCGGAATGGCAGGGCATCAGTAGACTCTCAGAGGGTGGAGCGCTCGGGGCTCCCGGATGCCCATCGTACCAGGCCCCAGGCTGCCCTGGGCGCCAGACGCCCCCTGGACATGGGAAAGGGCACTCCTTCTCCCCCTCGAGGTCTTGGCGTGCTCCTGTCCCTGGGGCAGAAGGGATAGGAGGCTGCACCCAAGGGAGCCAAGAAGATGCACTCTAAGAGACGGTATGTCTATGGAAGGGCAGGGCGCCACTCCATACACCGGTTGCCTGGCGTCCGCCCAGTGCACGGTGCCGCTCTCAAGCCCCACGCAGGTGGTGAGAGCAGGATGGCGTTGTGGATAGCGGGTTTCCGCTTGGAAGCCAGCCCGGAATGGGGGAGGATATTCTGTCTGGTTGGCCCCTCTCCGGTCTGCAACACGCCGCCACGCGCCCTATCCTGACATGAAGAAAAAGTCACATGATCTCCTTGCCGAGCGGCTTGGCCTTAGGGAGATTCACTTTCCACAGAGCCTTGAAGGAGGAGAAGGGCAGCAGGTTGGAGACTGGCGGTCAGATGGACCGAGGCTGCACGAGATCCAGAGCTGGGGCTACCACCATGACCCGCAGAAAGAAAACCGGGTCCCCGCTGAGACCCACAGGCCCCAGGAGCTGCAATACTAGGACTAAGCCTTGCAATGGCGGGACGCGTTCCACCAGGCGGCACAGGCTTCTTCATCCCCCAAAGGCGGTGCACTTTGCAACAGGAGGGGCGGCTTGACTCTTGGAAAGCCGCAGATGAGGCTCTGCTCCTGTCCGCCTCGTGCCCAAACCAGCTTTGCTGTTCCTACTACACTCCTCACAAACTCGTGCGGGGCCAGCGCCCAAGGCGGCAGGGTCAGACCTAGAAGTCGCCCTAGCATGGACAAGAGCATAAGAGATTACAAGAAGATGCACTCCAGGTGTTGAGCCCAGATCAGGAGTGGGACATTGGCCGGGGGGGAACAAAAAGGGGCTCGGCCCTCTGCTGCCACCCTTTCCCTGCTGCGCAGGATGGGATCCAAGTCCTGCCCGGGGGCAGGAGGCTACGTATTGAGGTCGGGGCTTACAGTTTCCTGCCATAGGTACGGACGGGGCCTACTCTCCAGGCATTCCCTATCGTGAAGGCCATCACATATCCCCCGCCTAGGCAGTGGCGGTGAGCTAGGCTTTGGACGCGCACCATGATTCTACAGTCTCCAAGGCCACACTGCAATTAATATAATAAAAACGTGGCTTCCGTGGTTCGCTCGATCGGTGAATTTTGCTAGGGGAACTCGCGAGACCTTTACCACTGAGTTCCATAGCTATTTCAGAGGGCAGAGTCACAGCTAGGTAAATCGAGTGGATGCCAGTCCGCCCGCCCCCCTCTCCACTCCTGAAACGCTCAGCAATCACACACAGCCCTTCACATTCACACCGCCCTGTCCTTTCTTAACCGATGCCTGGCCAGCCGGCTCCCTGATGTATTCAAACTGTGGCCACCTGCCACATCCCAACGTTGTTTTAATTTACAGGGCTTCTTTTCCACACCTATCCTTAGTTTGTATGCAGTAGTTATTCATCTAACTGTCTATTCGTCCATTGTTAGGTTGGCTCTCGGTCGGCTGTTTGGTTGGTTCATTTATTTATTGGTGGCTGGAGTGAGGGTATCGCTGTGGCCCTGACCCTAACGAATCTCACAAGACTCTCTCTGAATCCAGGCAGGGAATTCACCTAGTGTCTTCCCAAAGTGCACCAATTGGAAGGCAAGTCCTCAGGCTTCTGGAAATCTTTCACATCTGCCCGTCCCCTGCCCCGCGTGCCTTCAGTGGGTAGCTGGTTGCGGAATGGGATACTTTCTACCACAGATCGCAACGTTTCCATTCTACTGTCAATGAATTTATTTGGATGTGCATACACACCGGAAATTAACATGACCAATTCTCTTTGCCTGATAAGCAGGCACCTAGAGAAATGTGAGGTATCAGGGCGGGATGGTGTGGGAATCGGGTGGGGAGGTACGTTCGGGGCTCCATAACGATTCTTCTGCTGGGTCCCTGGAGGAATTTCAACCCAACCAACCAACGAATTCAACCAACAAGCCATAACGAAAGAAATCAAATAATATATGAATAAATAAAGATATAAAAATAAATATCATAAATACTTAAGTAACATCTACAGCAGTTAAAGCGGACAGGTGGGAAAGGAAGACAGGATTGTAGCTGTTGAAGGAAGGGATGGGGAAATGGTCGTACATAGAGTACTTGGGAAATGAAGACTGATGTTGTGATGAGTAGATAACGTGGATCTGCAAGCGCATCGCCAGACATGAGTTGACACGGAGCTGATGCAGGGCACAACCTGTGGCTCGCAGCAGGTTGAAGGAAGCGGTGGGCATGTGGAGACAGGGCCTCCTTTCGCTGGAAGGTGCACGTCACCCACGGTCTGGCCAGAGAGCTTTGCGGCAAAGCGAGGGGACCAGGGAGGAATCTTGGCGCGCACGGGAGCGCGGGCGGAGACCAATGAGAAGCCAGGAGCATAAGGGCGGAACCTGGAAGGGGGCGGTGGGCAGTATATAAAGGCGGCGCAAGGGCGGGCCTGAACGCAAGATACCCGTGGATCAGGCGGTCTTGGAGTGCAGAATCCTGGGTGCAGGGCAGGCGACCAGAGAGGATACGAACGAGATTGCGGAGGCACAGAGCCAAGGCCCCGGAAGTCGGGGCGACTTGCGCTGTGCCCAGAAACTGGCTGGGGACCCCCAGCCAGGAGCGATATCTGGCGAGCTAGGGAGAGCCCGCCCCTGAGGGGAGCAGTCATCGTATCGACAGGCAGGGATGAGGGGAAAGGATAGTGCTCAGGGTCCCACGTGGAAGTGGCAGGTCAGCCTGGCCATCACCCGTACCAACATAAGCTGCAGAAAGCTTTGCAGAAACTCTCAGCCTTACCCTTGAGCCACACATCATGAGGGAGACGGGCATCAGGATGGACAGTGTTGGGATTGCGCAATAACTCGCGCCTACTAGGGATCCTTGGCGTGGGACGATGGCGTGTCCCTGGGAAAGAGGCTGGGCACGGCTGGGCCCCCGAAGCCCAGTGCGGAGGCAGCATCGAGTCGACTTCCGAGGGAAGGAGCGGTGGGTCCAGGATGCCCCTACGAGCGGCCCCACGCCAAAGCCAAGGGCGCCAGTCGATCCTGGGACAAGGAAAGGGCCTCCTTATCCCCACTGAGGACTGCGCGCTCCGGTCCTGGGGCAGAAGGATTTTGTGGATGCACCCGGGGGAGCCAGAATGCACTCTAAGGACCGGTCTTCTCTTATGGCAGCGGGCAGTGCCGCACTCCCTACATGATGCAGGCTGTCCCTGCCCAGTGCACGGAAGCCGCTTCAAGCCCCACGCGAAGAGGGTGCAGGGAGGTCGAGGAGGAAGCGTGTGTGTTCCGCCTTGGAAGCCAGCGGAAATGGGGCGGAATTCTGTTGTGTGACCCTCTCGGGACATGCACATCGCCGGACAGCTCCTGTCACAGAGAAAAGTCACAAGGAACTCCTTGCCGAGCGGCGTGGCTTAAGGAGGCTTCACTTCCCAGAGCCTTGAAGGAGGAGAAGGGCCGCGGTTGGAGTCATTGCGCCTGATGGACCCGGGCTGCCACGTGGCTCCAGAGCAAGGGGCTCCAGCACTTGACCCGCAAGGCACCAGGGTCGCGCTGCAGACCCCAGACGAACAGTGCCTGCCAATCCAGCATCCTTGCCAATGGCGAGAGGCGTTCCACAGGCGGAGGCTTCTCCCCCAAAGGCAGGTGCACTTTGGCTGCCACTGGAGGGGCGGCTGACTCTTGGAATGCAGCAGCTGCGGGAATCCAGCTTCCAGTCCCGCCTCGGTGCCCAAACCATGCCTATGCTTGGTCCCCTGGCTCTTCACAAAAATCCATGCGGGGCCAGCGCCAAAAGGCGGCAGGGTCAGCACCGAGAATGGTTTGGCCCTCTCATGGCACATAGATATAAGGAATTTCAGAAGATTGCGCTCCAGGTGATGAGCCCAGCTCTGGGAAGCAAGGGATCATTGTCCGGGGAAGAAAAGGGGCTCTGCCCTCTGCATGCCCTTTCCACTGCTGCCGCTGCTGGATGGGGATCCCATAGTCCCCACCAAACGGGGGCAGG
>JAEEGE010000392.1:0-23465 GCA_036346955.1 Dipus sagitta
CCACCCAGTGCACGGTGCCGCTCTCACGAGCCCCACGCGTGAGAGCAGGAGGACGAGTCAGGAAGCTGGTTCCGCCTTGGAAGCCACGGATGGGGTGAATCCTCGGGGGCCCCTCTCCGGACAACTCAACGACAGCCCTCGCCGCTCCATGACCTGAGAAAAGCCACAGGAACTCCTTGCGAGAGCGGATGCCGCGGTGCTTACGGAGGCTTCCCTGCCACGAGCCTCGCGAGGAGAAGCCCCAAGGGCGTGAGACCTGCCCAGAATCGTCCCGAGGCTGCAGGAATCTCCAACAGGGGCTCCCAGCATGGAGCCGCAGCACCCGGGTCGCTGCTGAGGCGCAGAGCCCCAAAGCCTGACATCCCACGCGGATGCTTGCCAACGCGGGAAGCGTCCACCAGCGGCAGCCTTCTCCCCCAAAGACAGGAGCCACTGTGCCGCAGGAGGGGCGGCTGACCCTGAAAGCCAAATGCTGCGGCTCAGACTCCAGTCCCGCCCCAGTGCCCAAACACCCTCGCTTGAGCCCTAGCCTCTCACGGCTCCCTGCTGGCCACGCCCAAGGCGGCAGGGTCACACAGAAAATCGCCCCACTCATGCCAAGAGCATAAGAGAGTACAAGAAGATTGCTCCAGGAGAGACCACACAGAAGCAAGGTCATGGCCCGGGAAGGAAACTGGCTCAGCCCTCTGCTGCGCCCTTTCCACTGCTGCCGCTGAAGGGATCCCAAGTCCCGCCCGGGGCAAGGGGCCCGCACTGAGGCCTGGCTCACAGTCTTCTGCCCATGACGTACGGCTACTCCACGGCATTCAAGGCGTGAAGGCCAGACTATCCCCCCCCTAGGCACGTTCGGGAAGCAAGGGATGCGGACGCCGCCATGAATCCACAACACAGGACATACACAAGGCCACACTGCAACGTGCTTTCCGTGCCCCACGATCCGGTGAATTTGCACGGGAACTCGCGCTCCCTTATCGCTTAGTTCCATAGCTGTCAAGGGCAGGGTCACCATCAGGAAATCGAGGAATTCCAGTCACTCCCGCGCACCCTCTCGACCTGGAACTCAGTGCATTCACACACACCCTCACATCACATCACCCTGTCTATCTCCCCGCTGCCCTGGCCACCTGCTCCCTGATGCTTCAAACTGTGCCACACAGCAGCACACGCCACGCGTGTTTAATTTGCAGGCATCTTGTTCCACACTACCTAGGTTTGTAATGAGTTATTCATCTCACATGTCTATTCGTGCCATTGTTGGATGATCGTCGGTTGTTTGTTGGTTGATTTACTTATCGGTTCGATGGAGCGAGGTCTCGCCGTGCCCTGCTGCACGGATCCACAAGACTGTCTGAACATGCAGGAATTCACAATCACCTCCCAAGGCCGAAATTGGAGGCAACTGCACAGCTTCTGGAATCTTTCAACATCCCCCGCCCCTGCCCCCCGTGCCTTCATTGGTAGTTGATGATGATGGGATACTTTCTACCCCAGATAGCAACGTTTCCATTCTACCGTCACTGAATTAAACTGGATTGCATACCTCCCAGAATAAACTTGATCAATTCCTTTCCCTGAAAAACCAGGCACTCTAGGGAAATATGTTAGGACGGGCGGTGGGTGGGGCGCGGGATGGCATACGTTTTGGCCTCCATAAAGCTATTCTGTTGTCCCGGAGGGAAATTTTCAACGAACCAACCACCAAGAAGAAGAAAGGAAATAAGGAAGTAAATAACGAAACAAACAAACAAACAAACAAACAAACAAATACCTACGAACAGCAGCAAAGTGACAGCTGGAAAGAACAGGATATTTAGCAGATTGAAGGAAGGGAGGGGAATGTTCGAACATCGAGTCCCTAGAGAGGAAAAAGCAGTGTTTGTGATGATAGAAACGTGCTCTGCAACTCCGCAGGCCGCAGATGAGTGACACGAGCTGAGGCAGAGCACAACCTGTGGCAAGCAAGCCCGTGCAGGAGTGGAGGGCATGTGAGCACAGGGCCTCCTTTCATGGAGGCGCACGTCCCCCTGGGTCCCTGGCCGACGAGCTTTGTGGGGAAAGCGAGGGAACCAGGGGAGGGATCTGGCGCCCAAGGAGCGCGGGTGGCCAATGAGAAGCCCAGCGAGCCAAGAGTGCAGCCTGGAATGGTCGTTGGGCAGTATATAAAGGCCCGAGCACGGGCCCGGGCCGGCGCATTACATAGATTCCGGGAGTCTTGGAAGAGCAGAATCCTGGGTGCTGGGCAGGCGACCAGCGAGGAGACGAGGAGGATCGCGGAGGCACCCGGGAAGTGGGAACGGCTCGCTGTGCCCAGGACCCGGCTGGGGAACCCCCTGTGGGAGGCGAAAGACTTAGAGGCTTACCTGGGGAGAGCCGCACCTAGGGGAGTAGCACTCCTCGCACCAGCCAGGCAAGGATGTAGGAGAGCGGGTGCTTCAGGGTCAGGTGGAAGTGCCAGGTCCCGCCTGGACATCAACCCTACCCACACAACACGGAAATCTTTGGAGAAACTCTCTCGGCTACCCATGACTCAACGCAACCTGAGGGAGAAGGCATCATGAAGACCGTGAAGGGCTTGAGCAAACACGCGCTTCCTGGGACCCCTTGCGATGGACTTGCTCCCGCTGGAAGGAGGCTGGCTCGGCAGGCCCCGAAGCCCGTGTCGGAAGGCAGGCATCAGCACAACTCCCCCGAGGAGACGGCTGGGCTCCAGGAAGCCCCATCGCCCAGCCCCGGGCAGCACAGGGCACAAGGCGCTCCCTGGACATGGAAATGGCCTCCTTCCCCCTCCAGAGGACATGCGTGCTCCTGTGCGTGGGTCAGAACTGAGATGAGGCTGCATGCACCCGGGGAGCCAGAACTGCACTCTAAGACACCCGTCTACTCTGCCGCGGCAGGGCCGCCACTCCCACAGGACGCCATGCGTCCAAACCCAGGTGGGGCATGTGCCCGCTCCTCGAGCCCCACGCGGTGAGGAGCAGGAGGACAGCCGAAGCGCGTTCCCCTTGGCAGCCAGCGGGATGGGGTTGGAATCCTGTCGGTGGCCCTCTCCCGGACAACACACGCCCTCGCCTCTCCATGCCCTGGAAAAAACCACAAGGAACTCCTTGCCGACCGCGTGGCTTTACGCAGGCTTTTCACTGCCACGGAGCCTCGACGGAGGAAGACAAAGCCCGGGCGGAGACCTGGCGCCAGATCGACCCGAGGCTGCATGACTCTCCAGAGCAGGGGTTTTCCCAGCATGGAGCCGCAGCCACCCGGGAACGCTGCTGAGGCGCAGAGGCCCCAGAGCCAGATATCCCACACGCGATGCTGCCACCATGCGGGAAGCGTCCACCAGCGTCAGCCTTCTCCCCAAAGAGACAGGAGCACTGTGCCGCAGGAGGGGCGCTGACCCTGGGAAAGCCAGAACTGCGGCATCGAGACCCAGTCCCGCACAGTGCCCAAACCACCCTCTGCTTGTGCCCTAGCCTCTTCACGGGCTCCCTGCGGGCCAGCGCACAAAGTCGCATGGTCAGCACCCAAGAAAATCGCCCCACTCATGGCCAAGAGGATAAGAATACCGAAGATGTGCGTCCAGGAGATGAGCCCAGCTCAGGAAGCAAGGGACATGGCCCGGGGAAGGAAACTGGGCACTGCCCTCTGCTGCGCCTTTCCACTGAGTTGCTGCCGCTGTAAGGCTCCCAATGTCCCTGCCCTGGGCAAAGGGGGCACGCACTGAGCCGTGGCTCACAGTTTTCCTGCCCATGAAGTACGGGCTACTCTCCGGGCATTCCAAGGCGTGAAGGCCAGACATATATCCCGCTCTAGGCACGTGGCGGAGCAAGGGATGCGGACGCCGCCATGAAATCAACGACACAGGGACAGACACAAGGGCCACAACTGCAACCGTGCTTCCTGTGCCCCACGATCCGTGAATTTGCAACGGGAACATCGCGATCACCTTTTCGCTTTAGTACCATAGCTGTTCAGAGGGCAGGGTCACATCAGGAATCGAGGGATTCCAGTCACCGCGCCCCCTTCCTCGCCCTGGAACTCAGTGCAATCACACACAGCCCTCACATTCACATCGCCCTCGTCTATCTTCCCTCGCTGCCCTGGCCATCCTCTCCTGATGCTTCCAAACTGTGGCCACACAGCAGCACACCCAAAACACTGTTTAATTGCAGGCATCTTTCCACACTATCCCTTAGTTTGTAATGGTAGTTATTTCATCTCACGTCTATCGTGCATTGGTTGGTGGTCGGGTTCGGCTTGTTTTGGTTGTTTATTTACTTATCCGGTCGCTGGAAGCGAGGGTCTCGCCGCCGTGGCCCTGGCTGCCACGGATTTCACAAGCGTCCTGAACATGGCAGGCATTCACAAGCATCACCCAAGGGCCGAAAAAGGAGGCAAGCTGCACAGGCTTCTGGAATCTTTCACATCCCCCGGCCCCTGCCCCCGCGTGCCTTCATGTGGGTAGTTTGGAAGATGAAATGGGGATATTTTCTACTACCCACAGAAGCAACGTTTCCATTTCGACCTGTCACTGAAATTAAACTGGATGTGCATTACCTCCCCAATAAAACATGACAATTGTTTGCCCCATAACCCAGCACCTAGGGAATGGTAGACGGGCGGGGTGGGGTGGGGGCCGGGAGGGGCAGAACGTTTGGGGGCTCCATAAAGTTAATTCTGCGGGGTCCCGAGGAATTTCAACGAACCAACCAACCAAGAAGAAGAAGAAAGGGAAATACAGTTAAGTAAATGAAATAAATAAACAAACAAAAAAACATACAAACAAATAAATAAATACATTTAAAAAGAAACCGCAGCAAAGCGACAGCTGGGGGAAAAAAAGGGAAGCAGGATAGCAAGCTGTTTAAGGAAGGGAATGGAATATTCGAACATGGAGTCCCGAGGGGGAAGAAGCTGATGTTGTATGACTAGAAAACGTGGGCATTGCAAGCGCCGCAGGCCGCATATAGTGACACAAGAGCTGAGGGCAGAGCACAACCTGAGGCACGCAGGCCGTGAAGAGAGTGGTGGATGGGAGGCACAGGGACACCTTTCGTGGAAGGCGCACGTCCCCCTGGTCTGGCCGGACGAGCTTGTGGGGGAAAGCAGGGGACCAGGGGAGGGATCTTGGCGCCCAAGGACGCGGTGGCAAATGAGAAGCCCAGCGAGCCAAGAGGGCGGAGCCTGGAAGGAGGCGTTGGGCAGATATAAAGGCCCGGCGCACGTGGCGGGCCGGACGCCGTACCAGAGATTCGGGAGGTCTTTTGGAAGAGCAGAATCCTGGTGCTGGGCAGGCCGACCAGCGAGGCGTAGCGAGGAGGAAATCGCGAGGCCCCGGGAGGTGGGAGCGGCTTGCGCTGTGCCCAGGACCCGCTGGGGAACCCTGTGGGAGCGAAGTACTTGAAGCTACCTGGGGAGAGCCGCACCTGGAGGGGAGCACCAGCCTCGCACCAGCCAGGCAAGGGGATGAGGAAAGCGGGTGCTGAGGGATCGGTGGAAGTGCCAGGGTCCGCCTGGACATTCAACCCTTACCCACACAGCACGGAAAGCTTTGAAGAACTCTCGCCTTTACCATGACTCCACCATCTGAGGCGACGGCATCAGGAAGACGAGAAGGGCTTGCGCCAAACACTGCGCTCCTGGACCCTTGGCGAGGGGACTTGGCGGCCCGCTGGAAGAAGGCTGGCTCGGCAGGGCCCCGAAGCCCAGTGCGGAAGGGCAGGCATCAGCAAACGACTCCCCGCGAGGAGCAGCTGGGCTCCAGGATGCCCCCTCGCCCAGGCCCCGGGCAGCGCAGGGCAAACCAGGCGCTCCCAGGACATGGAAAAGGGCCTCCTTCTCCCACCCCAGAGGACATGCGTGCTCCTGTGCTGGGGCAGAACTAGATGAGGCTGCACCCCGGGGGAGCCAGAGATGCACTCTAAAGACACCCGTCTACCTGGACGCGGGCCAGTGCCGCCACACCCTACAGGACGCCAGGCGTCCACCCCCAGTGCATCGTGCCGCTCTCGAGCCCCACGCGGGAGAGCAGGAGGACAGCAGGAAGCGTGTTCCGCCTAGGAAAGCCAGCGGGAATGGGGTGGAATCCTGTCGGGTGGCCCTCCCTCCGGACAAGCACACGCCCTCGCCGCTCCATGACCTGGAAGAAAAGCCACAAGAACTCCATGCCGAGCCGCCTGGCTTACGGAGCTTCCCTCCACGGAGCCACGGCGGAGGAGAAGCCCCAGGGGCGGGAACCTGGCGCCCAAGATCGACCCGAGGCTGCGGACTCTCCAGAGCATGGGCTCCCCGCATGGAGCCAGCAGCACCCGGGACGCTGCTGATGCGCAGAGGCCCCAGAGCCTGACATCTCCACGCGATGCTTGCCAACAGCGGTAAGCGTCCACCAGGCTGGCAGCCTTCTTCCCAAAAGACAGGCTCTGTGCGCAGGGGGGCGGCTGACCCTGGGGGAAAGCCAGAAGATAAGCTGCGGTCAGACTCCCGTCCCGCCCCAGTGCCAAAAACCACCCTCTGCTTGTGCAGGGAGATGAGCACAGTCAGAAGCAAGGGACATGGCCCGGGGAAGGAAATGGGCTCGGCCCTCTGCTTGCGCCTTTCCACTGCTGCCGCTGGGAGGATCCCAAGTCCATGCTCGGGGGCATAGGGGGCTCGCACGGAGGCCGTGGCTCACGTCTTCCTGCCAGGAAGTACGGGCTACTCTCCGGGCACAATCCAAGGGAGTGAAAGGCCAGACATATCCTCCGCCTAGGCAACGTGCAGGGAGCAAGGGATGCGGATCGCCGCCATTAATCCACTGGGACACAGGGACAGACACAAGGCCACACTGCAACCGTTGCTTCCGTGGCCCCACGATCCGTTGTGAATTTGCAACGGGATACTCGTGTCCCTTTTTCGCCTTAGTTCATAGCTGTTCAGATGGGCTGGGTCACATCAGAAATCGAGGAATTCCAGTCACGCGCGACCCCCTCCTCGCCTGGAAACTCTGTGCAATCACAACAGCCCTCACTTCACATCGCCCTGTCTATCTTACCCCGCTGCCTGACCTGCCTTCTCATGATGTTCCTTAACTGTGGCCACACTGCAGCACACACAACCGGTTGTTAAATTTACAGGCATCTTTTCAACACTATGCCTTAGTTTGTCATGGTAGTTATTCATTCTCTGTCTATTCGTGCATTGGTTGGTTGGTCTGCGTCGGTTTTTTTGGTTGGTAGATTCACTTAACGTTCGCTGGAGCGTGGGGTCTCGCGTGGCCCTGGCTGCCACGGATCTCACAAGACTGTTCTGAACTGGCAGGGAATTCACAAGGATCCTCCAAGTGCGGGAATTGGAGACAAGCTGCACAAGGCTTATGGGAAGCTTTTCTCATCTGCCCGGCCCCTGCCCCCGGGTATGCCTTCATGTGGGTAGTGGATGATGAATGAGGATACTTTCTACGCACTCATATTGCAACGTACCATTTTCTAATGGTCACGGAATTTAATTGGATGTGCATTACTCCCAGAATAAACTTGATCATTTCTTTGGCCTCATAACCAGGCACCTAGGTAAATTGTGAGGACCGGGGCGGGGTGTGGTGGGGCCGGGAGGGGCAGAGAACGGTTTTGGGGATCCATAAAGTTATTCTGCATTGTCCCGAGGTATTTCAAACGAACCAACCAACCAAGAAGAAGAAGGAAAGGAAATAAGTTAAGTAAATGAATAAATAAACAAACAACAAACAAACAACAAACAAATAAATAAATACATAAGAACAGCAGCCAAAGCGACTGCTGGAGAAAGGAAGCAGTATAGTAGCTGATTAAGAAGGTAATGGAATATTCGAACATGGAGTCCCAAGGGGCGAACAAGCTGATTGTTTGTGATACTAGAAAACGTGGCTCTGCAAGCGCCGCAGGCCGCAAATGAGTGAAACGGAGCTGAGGGCAAGAGCTCACCTGTGGCACGCAGCCGGTGAGGAAGGGTGGGCTGTGGAGCACAGGGCCTCTCCTTTCGTGGAAGGCGCACGTCCCCCTGGGTTCTGGACGGACGAGCTTGTGGGGGAAAGCGAGGGGACCAGGGGTAGGGATGTGGCCGCCAAAGGAGGCGCGGGTGGCAATGAGAAGCCTCAGCGAGGGCAAAGGAGGGCGGAGCCTGGAAGGGGGCGGTGGCAGAGATAAAGGCCCGGCGCACTGGCGGGGCCTGGCCGCCAGTACCAGAGATTCTGGGAGGTCTTGGAAGAGCGAATCCTGGGTGGCGGGGCAGGCGACCAGCGAGGAGGAGACGAGGAGGATCGCGGAGGCCCCCCGGCCCCGGAGGTGGGAGCGGCTTTGCGCGGTGCCCAGGCCCGGCTGGGGAACCCCTGTGGAGCGAAGTCTTGAGAGCTAGCGGCCGGGAGAGCCGCACCTGAGGGGAGCCACTCCTCGAACAGCCAGGCAAGGAGATGAGGAGAAGCGGGTGCTGAGGGTCACGTGGAAGTGCCAGGTCGCCCTGGAATCAAACGTACCCCACACAAGAGCAGCGGAAAGCTTTTGGAGACATCTCGGCCTTACCCATGACTCACGGATCCTGAGGGGCACGGGCATCAGGAAGACCGTGAAGGGAAACACGCGCTCCCCGGGGCCCTTGGGGAGGGGCTTTGGGGGCCCCCCCTGGAAGAGGCTTGGGGAGGGCCCCGGGAAACCCCGGGCGGAAAGGGAGGCCCGGCCCCCGCTGGAAGAGGCGTCGGGGCGGGGCCCCAAAGCCCATGCGGGGGCAGGCATTTGGCACGCTCCCCCGGGAGGAGCGGCTGGGCTCCCAGGATGCCCCACGCCCAGGCCCGGGGACACAGGGGGCCAGGCCTCCCTCCCCTGGAAAGGGCCCCCTTCCCCACCAGAGGACATTGCGTGCCCTGTGCTGGGGCAGAACTAATGGGGCGCACCCGGGGGAGCCAGAGTCACTCTAAAAAACCCTCTACTCTGTACGCGGGCGGGCCGCCACTCCCTACAGACGCCGGCGCCACCCAGTGCACGGGCGCTCTCGCCCCCACGCGGGGGAGCAGGAGGACGAGCGGGAAAAGCTTTTCCCCTTTGGGAAGCCGCGGAGGGGGGGAACCTGTCGGGGGGCCCTCCCCCCAACAACACACGCCCTCGCCGTCCATGCCCTGGGAGAAAAGCCAAAAGGGAAACTCCTTGCCGACCGCGTGGCTTCGAGGCTTCCTGCCACGAGCCCGACGGAGGAGAAGCCCCAGGGCGGAGACCTGGCCAATCGCCCGAGCTGCAGGACCCCGAGCAGGGGCTCCCAGCATGGAGCCGCAGCACCCCGGGGCTGCTGAGGCGCAAGGCCCCCAAACCTGACATCCCACGCGAAACCTTGCCAACGGGGGGAAGCGTCCCCCAGGCGGCAGCCCTCCCCCAAAGACCAGGCACGTCCCAGGAGGGGCGGTGACCCCGGGAAAGCCAGAAGCTGCGGCCAACTCCAGTCCCGCCCCAGTGCCCAAAACCCCCCTCTGCTTGTGCCCTAGCCTCTTCCACGGGGTTCCTGCGGGCCAGCGCCCCAAAAGGGGGCAGGTCAGCACCAAGAAAATCGCCCCCACTCATGCCAAAAGCATAAGAGATTACAAAAATGTCCCAGGAGATGAGCCCACAGGAGCAAGGGACATGGCCCGGGGGAAGGGAAAATGGGCTCGGCCCTCTTCTGCGCCTTTCCACTGCTTTTCCGCTGAGGGACCCAAGTCCCTGCCCGGGGCAAGGGGGCACGCACTGAGGCCGTGGCTCACAGTCCTTTCCCGCCCAGGAATACGGGCTACTCCCGGGCATTCCAAGGCGTGAAGGCCAGACATATCCCCCCCCCCCCTTAGGCACTGGGGGGAGCAAGGGGTTGGGGCGCCGCCATGAATCCACAGACACAGGACAGACAAAGGCCACACTGCAACCGTGCTTCCGTCCCACGATCGGGGGGAATTTTCAACGGGGAACTCGCGATCCCTTTTCGTTAGTTCCATACTTTCGAGGGCAGGGTCACACGGAAATCGAGGATTCCAGTCACCGCGCCCCTCCTCCCCTGGAAATCATGCTCACACCCCAACCCTCACATTCACATCGCCCTGTCACTTTCCCCCTGGGGCCCGGCCAGCCCTCCCTATGCTTCCCAAACTGTGGCCACACAGCAGCACACCCAACCCTGTTTAATTTTCAGGCATCTTTTCCACACTATCCCTGTTTTAATGGAGTTATTTCTCTCCCGTCTATTCGTGCATTGGTTGGTTGGTCAGTCGGTTTGTTTGGTTGGGGTTTATTACTTACGGTCGCTGGGGCGGGGTCTCGCCCCTGGCCCTGGCTGCCCGGTCTCACAAGACTGTCTGAAAATGGCAAATTTTTCAAGCTCCCCCAAAAGGGCCGAAATTGGAGGGAAGCTGCACAGGCTTCTGGGAATCTTTCACACCCGCCCGGCCCCTGCCCCCGGTCCCTTCATGTGGGTATTTGGGATGATGAATGGGATACTTTCTACCCACAATAGCAACTTTTCCTTTTCTACCTGGTCACTAAATTTAAAACTGGAGGGCATAACCCCCAAATAAAGTTAAATCAATTCCTTTCCCTTTGATAACCGGGCACGTGGGGGAAATGTGAGGACTGGCGGGGTGGGGTGGGGCCCCGGGGGGGGCAGAGCTTTTTGGCCCCCAAATAAAGTTATTCTGGTTGGTCCCGGGGGAAAATTTCAACAAACCAAACCCAAAACCAAGAAAAAGGAAAAGGAAATAAGTAAGTAAATAAAAAAAAACAAACAAACAAACAAACAAACAAACAAAAAAAAATACCTAAAACACCGCAAAGCGACAGCTGGGAAAGAAGCAGGATAGTGCTGTTTAAAGGGAAGGGGAAGGGGGAATGTTCGAACATCGGGTCCCTAGGGGGAGAAGAAGCTGATGTTTTAAATGACTAGAAAACTGGCTCTGCAATTTCCGCGGGCCGCAGATGAGGGGACACGGAGCTGAGGGCAGAGCACAACCTGTGGCACGCAGCCCGTAAAAGGAGGGGTGGGATGTGGGGGACGGGGCCCCCTTTTCGTGGAAGGCGAAACTCCCCCTGGGCCCGGGCCCCGGACGACCTTGTGGGGGAAAGGGGGGGACCAGGGTGGGGAGTTGGCCCCCCAAGGAGCGCGGGGGCCAATGAAAAGGGCCCAGCGACCCCAAGAGGGCGGAGCCGGGAAGGGGGGCGGTGGGAAAGTATAAAAAGGGCCCCGGGAGCACGGGCGGGCCGGACGCAGTAGCAGAGATTCGGGGGTCTTGGAAGAGCAGAACCCCTGGGTGCTGGGCGGGCACCAGCGAGGAGACGGGGAAAGGATCGCGGAGGCCCCGGGGGTGGGAGCGGTTGCGTGTGCCCGGGCCCCGGGGCCGGGGGAAAACCCCTGTGGGAGCGAAGTCTTGAAGCTACCTGGGGAGACCCGCCCTGGGGGGAGCCACTCCCTCGCACCAGCCGGGAAAGGGGGATGGAGGAAACGGGTGCTGAGGGTCAGGTGGAAGTCCCCAGGTCCCCCGGGACATAAACCCGTCCCCACAGAAGCAGCGGAAAGCTTTGGAGAAACTTTGGGCCCTTTACCCATGACTCCACGCATCCTGAGGGAGACGGGCATCAGAAGACCGTGAAGGGATTGCGCAAACACGCGCTCCTGGGACCCTTGCGAGGGACTTGCGCCCGCTGGAAAGGCTTGGCTCGGCATGGGGCCCCAAAGCCAGTGCGGAAGGCAGGCATCAGCACGACTCCCCGAGGGAGGAGCGGCTGGGCTCCAGGATGCCCCATCGCCCAGGCCACCGGCAGCACAGGGCACCAGGCGCTCCCTGGACATGGAAAGGGCCTCCTTCTCCCACCAAGGACATGGCGTGCTCCTGTGCTGGGGCAGAAACTAATTAGGCTGCACGCCGGGGGAGCCAGAGTGCACTCTAAGACACCCATCTACTCCTGGAGCGCCTGGCAGGCCGCCACTCCCAACAGGCGCCAGCGTCCAGCCCAGTGCACGGTGCCGCTCTCGAGCCCCACGCGCGGGAGGAGCAGGAGGACGAGCAGGACGCGTGATTCCGCCTTGGAAGCCAGGCGGATGGGGTGGAATCCTGTCGTGTGCCCTCTCCGGACCAAGCACAAGCCCTCCGCCGCTCCATGCCCTGGAGAAAAAGCCACAAGGAACCTCCTTGCCGAGCCGCGTGGCTTACGGAGGCTTCCCTGCCACGGAGCCTCGACGGAGGAGAAGCCCCAGATGGCGGGAGACCTGGCGCCAGAATCGACCCGGGCTGCAGGACTCTCCAGAACAGGGGCTCTCCAGCATGGGAGCAGCGGCACCCGGGACGCTGCTTGAGCGCAGAGGCCCCAGAGCCTGACATCCCACGCGATGCTTGCCAACAGCGGGAAGCGTCCACAGGCGGCAGCCTTCTCCCCCAAAGGACAGGACACTGGTCCGAGGGGGGGAAGGGGCGGCAGACCCTGGAAACCAGAAGCGGCTGCTCAGACTCAGTCCCGCCCCAGTGCCCCAAACCACCCTCTGCTTGTGCCCTAGCCTCTTCACGGGCCTCCTGCGGGGCCATCGCCCAAAGGCGGCAGGTCAGCAACCAAGATAAATCGCCCCACTCATGCCAAGAGCATAAGAGATTACAAGAAGATTGCTCCAGGGAAGGAGCCCAGCTCAGGAAGCAAGGGACATGGGCCGGGGAAGAAACTGGCTCTGACCTCTGCGGCGCCTTTCCACTGCCTGGCTGCGCGGAAAGGGATCCCAAGTCACCTGCCCGGGCAAGGGGCAACGCACTGAAGGCCGTGCTCTCAGTCTTCCCTGCCCAGGAAGTATGGGCTATGCTCCGGGCATGCCAAGGCGTGAAGGCCAGACATATACCCGACACACTGTGTCGGGAGCAAGGGGATGCGGACGGCCGCCATGAATCCACAGACACAGGGACAGACACAAGTGCACACTGCAACCGTGCTTCCGTGCCCCACGATTCCCGGGAATTTGCAACGGAACTCGCGATCCCTTTCGCTATAGTTCCATAAGCTGTCAGAGTGCAGGGTCCACATCAGAAATCGAGGATTCCAGTCACCGAGCCCCCGCCTCGCCCTGGAACTCAGTGCAATCACACCAGCCCTCACATTTCACATCGCCCTGACTATCTTCGTCCCCGCTGCCCTGGCCAGCTGCTCCTGATGCTTCCAAACTGTGGCCACACAGCAGCATCACCCAACCCCTGTTAATTTGCAGGCATCTTTTACCCACGACCCTAGATTGTAATGGTAGTTTATTCATCTCACTGTCAATCGTGCATTGGTTGGTTGGTCGGTCGGATTGTTGTTGGTGATTTACTTATCGGGAGGGGTCGCTGAGCGAGGGTCTCGCCGTGGCCCTGGCTGCCACGGGATCCTCACAAGACTGTCTGAACATGGCAGGGAATTCACAAGCATCCTCCCCAAAGGCCGAAATTGGAGCAAGCTGGCACAGCTTCTGGAATCATTCACATCCGCCGGCCCCTGCCCCCGCGTGCCTTCATGTTGTAGTTGGATGATGAATGGATACTTTTCTACCCACAGAACAGCAACGTTTCCATTCGACCTGGGCACTGAATTAAACTGGAGTGCAACCTCCCAGAATAACTTGAACAATTCCTTTACCTCATAACCAGGCACCTAGGGAAATGTAGAGGACGGGGCCTGGGTGGGGTGGGGGCCGGGAGGGGCAGAACGATTGGAGGCTCCATACATTATTTCTGCGGGGTCCCGGAGAAAATTCAACGAACCAACCAACCAAGAAGAAGAAGGAAAGAAATAATTAATAAATGACTCAATTAAACAACAAAAAACCAAACAAACATATAAATAATCCAGAAGACAGCAGCCAAGCGACAGCTGGAAAGGAAGCAGGATAGCAGCTGTTTGAAGGAAGGAATGGTAATATTCGAACATGAGTCCCTAGGGGGAAGACCTGATGTTGTGATGACTAGAAAACGTGGCATTGCAAAGCGCCGCAGTCCGCATTGAGTGACACAGAGGCTGAGGGCAGAGCACACTGTGGACGCAGCCCGTGAAGGAAGTGGTGGCAAGTGGAGCACAGGGACCTCCTTTCGTGGAAGGCGCACGGCCCCCTGGTCTGCCGGACGCGCTTGTGAGGGAAAGCGAGGGGACCAGGGGAGGGATCTTGGCGCCCCAAGGAGCGCGGGTGGCAAATAAAGCCCAGCGCGCCAAGAGGGCGGAGCCTGGGGAAGGAGGCGTTTGGGGCAGAATTAAAGGCCCGCGCACCGGGCGGGCCGGACCGCAGTACCAGAATTCGGGAGTCTTGGAAGAGCAGAATCCTGGTGCTGGGCAGCGAACCAGCGAGGAGACGAGGAGATCGCGGAGGCCCCGGGAGGTGGGAGCGGCTTGCGCGTGCCCAGGAACCCGGCTGGGAACCCCTGTGTGAGCGAAGTCTGAGAGCTCCCTGGGAGAGCCGCACCCTGAGGGGACCACACCTCGCACCAGCCAGGCAAGGGGATGGAGAAAGCGGGTGGCTGAGGTACAGTGGAATGCCAGTCGCCGGAACATCAACCCGAACCCACACAAGCAGCGGAAAGCTTTGGAGAAAATCTCTCTCCGGCCTACCCATGAATCCACGCATCCGAGGGAGACGGGCAACAGGAAGACCGTGAAGGGCTTGCCGCAAAACACGCGCTCCTGGGACCCATTGCGAGGGACTTGGCGGCCGCAGCAGAGGCTGCTCGGCAGGCCCCCGAAGGCCCAGTGCGGAAGGCAGGCATCAGCAAGACTTCCCCGAGGGAGGGCGGCTGGGCTCCATGATGGCCCCATCGCCCAGGCCACGGGCAAGCGCAAGGGCACCAGCGCTACTCCCCAGGAAATGGAAAGGCCTCTTCCCCTCACCAGAGGACAGGCGTGCTCCTTGCTGGGGCAGAACTAGTGAGGCTGCACCGGGGGAGCCAGAGTGCACTCTAAGACTCCCCGTCTACTCTGGACGCGGGCAGGGCCGCCACTCCCTACAGGACGTGCCAGTCGTCCGCCCAGTGCAACGTTGCCCGCTCTCGAGCCCCACGCGGGAGGAGGCAGAGGACGACCAGAACGTGTTCCGCCTTGGAAGGCCAGCGGGAGGGGTGGAATCCGACGGGTGGCCCTCTCCGGACAAGCACACGCCCTCTGCCGCTCCAAGCCCTGGATAAAAAGCCACAAGGTACACCTTGCCGAGCCGCGTGGCTTACTACGGAGGCTTCCCCTGCCACGGAGCCTCGGCGGATGAGAGCCTCCAGGGGCGGGAGACCTGGCGCCATACGACCCCGAGGCTGCAGGACTCTCCAGAAGCAGGGGCTTCCAGCATGGAGCCGCAGCAACCCGGGACGCTGCTGAGGCGCAGAGGCCCCAGGAGCCTGACATCCCACGCGATGCTTGCCAACAGCGGGAGCGTCCACCAGGCGTCAGCCTTCTCACACCCAAAGACAGGAGCACTGTGCCGCAGGAGGGGCGGCTGACCCTGGGAAAGCCAGAAGCTGCGGCTCAGACTCCAGTCCCGCCACCAGTGCCAAACCACCCACTGCATGTGCCCTAGCCTCTTCACGGGCTCCCTGGCGGGCCAGCGCCCAAGGCGCAGGGTCAGCACCAGAAAATCGCCCCACTCATGCCAAGAGCATAAGAATTACAAGAAGATGTGCTCCAGGAGATGAGCCCAGCCCAGGAAGCAAGGACATGGCCCGGGGAAGGAAACTGGGCTCTGCCCTCGCTGCGCCTTTCCACTGCTGCCGCTGGAAGGGAGTCCCAATCCTGCCCGGGCAAGGGGCAACGCCACAGAGGGCCGTGGCTCACAGTCTTCCTGCCCAGGAAGTACGGGGCGACTCTCCGGGCATCCCAAGGCGTGAAGGCCAGACATATCCCCTCCCCCCCTAGGCACGTGGCGGAGCAAGGGATGCGGACGCCCGCCATGAATCCACAGACACAGGGACAGAACACAAGGCCAACACTGCAACCGTGCTTCCGTGCCACCCGATCCGGTGAATTTGCAACGGGAACTCGCGATCCCTTTTCGCTTAGTTCCAAACTGTTCAATAGGGCATGGTCACATCAGAATCGAGGATCCAGTCACCCGCGCCCCCTTCCTCGCCCTGAACTCAGAGCAATCACACACAGCCCTCACATTCACTTCGCCCAGTCTAATCTTCCCCGCTGCCCTGGCCACCTGCTCCCTGATGCTTCCAAACTGTGGCCACACAGCAGCCACACCCAACCGTGTTTAATTTGCAGGCATCTGTCCACACTAACCTTAGTTTGTCATGTAGTTATTTCATCTCACTGTCTAGTCGTCGCATTGGTTGGATGATCGGTCGGTTTTTTGGTTGGTTGATTTACTTATACTTATCGTCGCTGGAGCGGGGGGTCTCGCCGTGGCCCTGCTGCCCAGGGTTCTCACAAGACTGTCTGAACATGGCAGGGAATTCACAAGCATCCTCCCCAAGGGCCGAAATTGGCGGCAAGCTGCACAGGCTTCTGGAATCTTTACACATCCGCCCGCCCATGCCCCTCCGAGTGCCTTCATGTGGGTAGATGGATGATGATTTGGATACTTTTCTAACGCACATATCGCAACGTATCCATTCTACCTGGTCCTGAATTTAATTGGATGTGCATACCTCCCAGAATAAACTTGATCAATTCTTTGCCTCATATACCAGGCACCTAGGGAAAAGTGAGGACGGGGCGGGGTGGGTGGGGGGCCGGAGGGCAGAACGTTTTGGGGATCCATAAAATTATTCTGCATTGTCCCCGGAGGAATTTCCAACGAACCAACCAACCACGAAAAGAAGGAAAAGAAATAATAAGTAAAATAATAAATAAAACACAAACAAACAAACCACAAACAAATAAATAAAAACATAAGAACATCAGCAAAGCGACTGCTGTAAAGGAACAGGATAGTAGCTGTTTGAAGGAAGGGAATGGGAATATTCGAACATGGAGTTCCCTAGGGGATAACAACTGAGGTTGGATGACTAGAAAACGTGCTCTGCAAGCGCCGCAGGCCGCAAATGAGTACACGAGCTGAGGGCAGAGCACAACCTGTGGCCACGCAGCCCGTTAAGAGTGTGGCATGTTGGACACAGGGCCTCCTTTCTGAAGGCGCCGTCCCCCTGGTCGCCGGACGAGGCTTGTGGGGGGAAAGCGAGGGGACCAGGAGATGTTGCGTCCCAAGGAGCGCGGGTGGCCAATGAGGAAGCCCAGCGCGCCAAGAGGGCGGAGCCTGAAGGGGGCGGTGGGCAGACTATAAAGGCCGGCGCACTGCGGGCCCTGGCGCATACCAGAGATTCGGGAGGTCTTGGAAGAGCAGAATCCCTGGGGGCTGGGCAGGCGACCAGCAGGAGACGAGGAGGATCGCGGAGGCCCCGGGAGTGGGAGCGGCTCTGCGCTGTGCCCAAGGACCCGGCTGGGGGAACCCCTGTGGGAGCGAAGTCTTGAGAGCTAGCTGGGAGAGCCGCACCTGGGGGAGCCCACTCCTCGCACCAGCCAGGCACGGAGATGGAGGAGAAGCGGTGCTGGGTCACGTGGAAGTGCCAGGTCCGCCTGGACATCAAACCGTACCCACCCAACAGCGGATAGCTTTGGAGAAACTCTCGGCCTTCAAACCCATTGACCCACGCATCCGGAGGAGACGGGCATCAGAAGACCGTGAAAGGGCTTGCGCAAACACGCGTTCCTGGACCCTTTGCGGATGGACTTGGCGGCCCGCTGGAAGAGCTGTCTGGGCAGGGCCCCGCAGCCCTTAGCGGAAGGCAGGCATTGGCACGACTCCCCCGCGGAGGAGCGGCTGGGCTCCAGGATGCCCCATCGCCCAGGCTCCGGGGAGCACAGGGCGCCCGGCGCACCCGTGGACATGAAGGGGCCTCCTTCTGCACACCAGAGGACATAGCGGCTCCTGTGCAGGCAGAACTGATGAGGGGCTGCACCGGGAGCAGAGAGCACTCTAAGACACCGCCTACTCCTGGACGCGGGCAGGGCCGCACTCCCTAACAGGACGCCCAGGCGTCCAGCACGTGCACGGTGCTGCTCTCGAGCCCCACGCGGGAGAGTCAGAGGACGAAGCAGGATGCTGTTCCGCCTTGAACCAGCGATGGTGGAATCCTGTCGGGGGCCCTCCTCCGGAGATCAAGCACACGCCCCGCCGCTACCCATGCCCTGGAGAAAAGCCACACGGAACTCCTTTGCGGAGCCGCGTGCTTACGGAGGCTTCACTGCCACGGACCTCGACGGAGAGAAGCCCCAGGGCCGGGAGACCTGGCGCCAGAAACGACCCCAAAACGAGGCTGCAGGACTTCTCCAAGCAGGGGCTCCCGCATGGACCCGCAGCACCCCGGACGCTGCTGAGGCGCAGAGTGCCCCAGAGCCTGACATCCCACGCGATGCTTGCCAACAGCGGAAGCTTCCCACCGGCGGCAGCCTTCTCCCACCAAAGACAGGAGCACTGTGCCGCAGGAGGGGCGGCTGACCCTGGGAAAGCCAGAAGCTGCGGCTCAGACTCCAGTCCCGCCCATCCCCAAACCACCCTCTGCTTGTGCCCTAGCCTCTTCAACGGTCTCCTGCGGGCCAGCGCCCAAAGCCGGCAGGTCGACACCAAGAAAAATCGACCCACTCTGTCCAAAGCATAAGAGATTACAAAAAGATGAGCTCCCGGGAGATGAGCCCAGCTCAGGACACAAGGGACATGGCCCGGGGAAGGAAACTGGCTTCGGCCCACTGCTGCGCCTTTCCACTGCTGCCTCTGGGAGGGATCCCAAGTCCCTGCCCGGGGCAAGGGGGCACGCACGGAGCCGTGGCTCACAGACTTTCCTTCCCACGGAATTACGGGCTACTCTCCGGCATTCCAAGGCGTGAAGGCCGACATATCCCCGGTCTAGGCACGTGGCGGAGCAAGGATGAGGACGCCGCCATGAATCCACAGACACAGGGAACAGACACAAGTGCCACACTGCAACCGTGCTTCCGGCCTCACGATCCGGTGAGATTTGCAACGGGACTCGTGACCCTTTTCGCTTATTCCATAGCTGTTCAGAGGGCAGGGTCACCTCAGGAAATCGAGGATTCCAGTCACCGCGCCCCATCCTCGCCCTGGAACTCAGTGCAATCACACACAGCCCTCACATTGACATCAGCTTGTCTATCTTCCCCCGCTGCCCTGGCCAGCCTGCTCCCTGAAGGTTTTCCAAACGTGGCCACACAGTCAGCACACCCAACCGGTGTTTAATTTGGCAGGCATCTTTTCCCCAGTATCCCTTAGATGTAATGTAGTTATTCATCTCACTGTCTATTCGTGCATTGGTTGGTTGGTCAGTCGGTGTGTTGGTTGGTTGAACTTACTTATCGGTCGCTGGAGCGAGGTCTCGCCGAGCCCTGGCTGCCACGGTCTCACAAGACTGTATGAACATGGCAGAATTTACAAGCAGCCTCCCAAGGCCGAAATTGGAGGCAAGCTGCACAGGCTTCTGGAATCTTTCACATCCGCCCGGCCCCTGCCCCCGCGTGCCTTCATGTGGGTAGTTGGATGATGAAATGGGACACTTTCAACCACGAGATAGCAACGTTCCATTCGATCCTGGTCCCTGAATTAACCTGGATGTGCATAACCCCAGAATAAACTGTTCAATTCCTTTGCCTGATAACAGGCTCACTAGGGAAATGTGATGACTGTGGCGGGGTGGGTTGCCGGAGGGGCAGAGCGATATTGGCCTCCATAAGTTCTTCTGGTTGTCCCGGAGGAATTTTCAACGAACCAACCAACAAGAAGAACAAAAGGAAATAAGTAAGTAAATGAACAAACACACAAACACACAAGACAAACAAACACATACCTCGACAGCAGCAAAGCGACGAGCTGGGAAGAAGCAGGATATAGCTGTTTGAAGGAAGGTGAGAAGGGGGAATTTTCCGAACATCGAGTCCCTAGAGGAAAGAACTGATGATTGTGATGTCTAGAAAACGTGGCTCGCAAGCTTCCGCAGGCTGCAGATAGTGACACGGAGCTGAGGGCAGAGCACAACCCTGTGCACGCAAGCCCGTGAAGGAGTGGTGGGCATGTGGAGCACAGGGCCTCTCTATCCATTGGGAAGGCGCACGTCCCCCTGGTCAGGCCGGTACGACCTTGGGGGGGAAAGCGAGGGACCAGGGAGGGATCTGGCGCCCAAGAGCGCGGGTCGGCCACTGAGAAGCCCAGCGAGCCAAGGAGGCGGAGCCTGTGAAGGGGGCGGTGGGCAGTATATAAAGGCCCGGCGCACGGGTGGGCCGGCGCGCATTACCAGAGATTCGGAAGGTCCTTGAAGAGCAGAATCCCCGGGTGCTGTGCAGGCGACAGCGAGGAGACTGAGGAGGATCCGCGGAGCCTCCGGGAGTGTAGCGCGTGCGCTGTGCCCAGGGACCCCGGCTGGGGAACCCTGTGGAGCGAAGTCTTGGAGAGCTACCTGTGGAGAGCCGCAACCTGAGGGGAGCCTCTCCTCGCACCAGCCAGGCAATGGGATGGAGGAAAGCGGGTTGCTGAGGTCAGGTGGAAGTGCCAGGTCCGGCCTGGACATCAACCCGTACCCACACAAGCAGCAGGAAAGCTTTGGGAGAAACACTCGGCCTTACCCCTGAACTCCAGGCATCCTGAGGGAGACGGGCATCAGGAAGACCGTGAAGGGCTTGGCGCAAACACGCGCTCCTAGACCCTTGGGCCGAGGGACTTGGCGGCCCCGTGGAAGAGGCTGGCTCGGCAGGGCCCCGAAGCCCCCGTGCGGAAGTTCAGGCATCAGCAACGACTCTCCGAGGGAGGAGCGCTGGGCTCCAGGATGCCACATCGCCCAGGCCCCGGGGCAGCGCAGGGCACCAGGCACTCCCTGGACAGGGAAAGGGCCTTCCTTCACCCACCAAGGACATGGCGTTCTCCTGTGCTGGGGCAGAACTAGATGAGGCGCACCCGGGGGACCATGAATGCACTCTACGACACCCGTCTACTCTGGACGCGGGCAGGGCCCGCCACTCCCTACAGGACGCCAGCGTCCAGCCAGTGCACGGTGGCCGCTCTCGAGCCCCCACGCGGGAGGAGCAGGAGGACGAGCAGGAAGCGTGTTCCGCTTGGAAGCAAGCGGGATGGGGTGGAATCCTGTCGGGTGGCCCTCTCCGGACAGAGCACACGCCCTCCGCCGCTCCATGCCCTGGAGAAAAGCCACAAGGAACTCCTTGGCCGAGCCGCGTGCCTACGGAGGCTTCAACTGGCCATGGAGCCTCGACGAGGAGAAGCCCCATGGGGCGGGAGACCTGGCGGCATAAAAGATCGACCCGAGGCTGGCAGGACTCCCAGAGCAGGGGCTCCCAGCATGGAGCCGCAGCCACCCGGGACGCTGCTGAGGCGCAGCAGGCCCCAGACATGACTCCCCGCGATGCTTGCAACAGGCGCGAAACGTCCACCAGGCGCAGCCTTTCTCCCAGCAAGGATTGGGGGGTCCCAAAGACAGGAGCACTTGCACAAAAAGGAGGGGCGGCTGACCCTGGGAAAGCCAAAGCTGCGGCTCAACTCCATCCCGCCCAGTGCCCAAAACCCCACCCTCTGTGCCTTGTGCCCTAGCCTCTTCACGGCTCCCGCGTGCCAGCGCCCAAAGGCGGCAGGTCAGCACCAAGATAATCGCCCACTCATGGTCAAGAGCATAAGAGATTACATAAATGTGCTCCAGGAGATGATCCCAAGCTCCAGTAAGCAAGGGACATGGCCGGGAAGGGAAACTGGGCTCTGCCCTCTGCGCGCCTATCCAATGCTGCCCGCTGGAAGTGAAATCCCAAGCCCCTGCCGGGCAAGGGCACGCACGGGGGGGGGGCCGTGCTCACTGTCCGTCCTGCCCAGGAGTTGGGGCTACTCCTCCGGCATGTCTCCAAGGCGTGAAGGCCAGACATATCCCCCGCCTAGGCACGTGGCAGGAGCCAGGGATGCGGACGCCGCCATGAATCCACAGACACAGGGACAGACACAGGCCACACTGCAAACACGTCTTTCGTGCCCCACGATCCGGTAATTGCAACGGGAACACGCTACCCCTTTTTTCGCTTAGTTACCATATCAGTTCAGGGCGGGGGTCACATCGAGGAAATCGAGGATTCCAGCACGCGCGCCCCCTTCCTCGCCCTGAACTCAGTGCAATCACACACACCCCCTCACATTCACATCGCCCTTTCTATATTTTCCCCCGCTGCCCTGGCCAGCCTGCTACCCTGATGCTTCCAAAACTGTGGCCACACAGCAGCCCCAACCCAACTCGTGTTTAATTTGCACGCAACTTTCCACACGTATCCCATTTTAGTTTGTAATGTAGTTATTCATCTCACTGTCTATTCGCGCATTGGTTTTGGGTTTGGGCGTCGGTTGTTTGTTGGTTGATTTTTCTTATCGGCTCGCTGGAGCGAAGGGTCTCGCCGTGGCCCTGGCACCACGGATCTCTACAAGACTGTCTGACCAATGGCAGGGAATTCACTAAGCATCCACCCAAGGGCCGGAATATGGTCCATCCGGGCAACAGGCTTCTGGAATCTTACACATCGGCCCGCGCCCCCCTGCCCCCAGCGTGCCCTTTCATGTGGGTAGTTGATGATAATGGGATACTTTCTAACCCACAATAGCAAAAGTTTCCCATTCTACCTGGTCACTGAATTCTAATCGGATGTGCAAAACCTCCCAGAATTAACTTGATTCAATTCCTTTCCCTGATAACCAGGCAACCGTAGGAAATGTGGAGTACGGCGGGGGTGGGTGGGGCCGGGAGGGCAGAGCGTTTTGGCCTCCATAACGATATTCTAGGATGGTCCCGGAGGAAATTTCAATTTCACGAACTACCGCATCCACGAAGAAAGAAAGGAAATAAGTAAGTAAATGAATAAACAAATCAAACAAACAAACAACAAAATACCTAAGAACAGCAGCATAGCGACAGCTGGGAAGAAGCAGGATTGTAGCTGTTTGAAGGAAGGGAAGGGGGAAAGTTCGAACATCGAGTCCCTAGAGGAGAAGAAGCTGATGTTGTGATGACTAGAAAACGTGGCTCTGCAAGCTCCGCAGCCGCAGGGAGTGACACGGACTGAGGGCAGAGCACAACCTGTGGCACGCAGCCCGTGAAGGAGTGGTGTGCATGAGGAGCCACAGGGCCCACCTTTCGTGAAGGCGCACGTCCCCCTGTTCTGGCCGGACGAGCTTTGTGTGGGAACGCGAGGGGACCAGGGGAGGATCATGGCGCCCAAGGAGCGCGGGTGGCCAAATGAGAAGCCCAGCGAGCCAAGAGGGCGGAGCCCCGGAAGGGGGCGTGGGCAGTATATAAAAGGCCTGCGCACGGGCGCCTGGGCCGCTACCATAGGATTCGGGAGGTCCTTGAAGAGCAGAATCCTTGAGAGCAGGCAGGCGGCCACGAGGAGACGAGGAGGATCGCGGAGGCCTCCGGGAGGGGGGAGCGGCTTGCGCTGTGCCCCAGGACCCCGCTGGGGAACCCCGGGGAGCGAAGT
>JAEEGE010000113.1:0-25388 GCA_036346955.1 Dipus sagitta
AGGCCGCGGCGCACGGGGCGGGGCCGGGGGCAGTACCCTAATCGGAGGTCTTGGAAGAGCAGAATCCTGGGAGCTGGCAGGCGACCAGCGAGGAACAGGAGGATCGCGGAGGCCCCGGGAAGTGGGGATCGGCTTGCCGCTGTGCCCAGGACCCGCAGGGGAACCCCCGCGGGATCGAAGTCATTTGAAGCTAGCTGGGAAGCCGCACCGAGGGAGCCACGTCCTCGCCACCAGCCAGGCAAGGGATGGGAGAGAACGGGTGCTGAGGGTCACGTGGGAAGTGCCAGGTCCGCCTGGACATCAAAACCCGTAAACCCACACAAGCAGCGGAAAGCCTTAGGAAAACCCTCGGCCTTACCCATGACTCCACGCATCCTCTGGGGAGACAGGCATCAAGGAAGACTGTGAAGGGCTGCGCAAACACCGCTCCTGGGAAACCCTTGGCGAGGGACTTGGCGGCCCGCTTGTGAAGAGGCCTGGCTGGGCATGGCCCCGAAGCCAGTGCGGAAGGCAGGCATCGGCACGACCCCCCGAGGGAGGAGCGGCTGGGCTCCAGGATGCCCCCATTCTCCCCAGGCCCCGGGCAGCACAGGGGGCGCCAGGCGCTCCCTGGACATGGAAAAGGGCCTCCTTATCCCCACCAGAGGACATGGCGTCTCCTGAAGCTGGGCAGAACTAATGAGGCTGCACCCCGGGGGAGCCAGAGTGCACTTCTAAGAACACACGTCACCTGGACGCGGGCAGGGCCGCCACTCCCTACAGGACGCCAGGCGCCCAGCCCATGCACGTTCCGCTCTCGAGCCCACCGCGGGAGGAGGCAGGAGGACGAGTAGAAAGCGTGTTTTCGCCCTTGGCAGCCCAGCGGAATGGGGTGCTGAAATCCGTCGGGTGGCCCTCTCTCCGGACAAGCACACGCCCTCTCGCCGCTCCAAGCCCTGGAGAAAAGTCACAAGGAACTCCTTGCCTGAACCGCGTGGCTACGGAGGCTTCACTGCCCACGAGCCATGACGGAGGAGAAGCCCCAGGGTTCGGGACAACTGGCGCCAGATCGACCCGAGGCTGCAGGACTCTCCAGAGCAGGGGCTCCCAGCATTGAGCCGAAGCACCCGGACCGCTGCAGAGGCGCAGAGGCCCCATAGCCTGACATCCCAGCGATTCCTTGCCAACGGCGGGACGCGTTCCCACCAGCGGCAGCCTTCTCCCCCAAAGACAGGAGCACTGTGCCACAAGGAGGGGCGGCTGACGCTGGGAAAGCCAGCAGCTGCGGCTCAGCCTCCAGTCCCGCCTCAGTGCCCAAACCAGCCTCTGCTTGTGCCCTGCCTCTTCACGGGCTCCCGCGGGCCAGCGCCCAAAGGCGGCAGGGTCCAGCACCAGAAAATCGCCCCACTCATGGCCAACGAGCATAAGTGATTACAAGAAGATGTCTCCAGGAGATGACCAGCTCAGAAGCAAGGACATTGCCCAGGGAAGGAAACTCGGCTCTGCCCCCTGCTGCGCCTTTCCACTGCTGCCGCAGGAAGGGATCCCAAGTCCCTGCCCGGGGGAAGGGGGCACGCATCTGAGCCGGTGGCTCACAGACCTTCCAGACCCATAAAGTACGGGCTACTCTCCGAGCATTCATGGCGTGAAGGCCACACATATCCCCCGCCTAGGTACGTGCGTGAGCCAAGGGATTCGACGCCGCCATGAATCCACAGACACAGGGACAGATCACAAGGCCACACTGCAACCGTGCCTCCGTGCCCCACGATCCGGTGAATTTGCAACGGAACTCGCGATCCCTTTTCGCTTAGTTCATAAGCTGTTCAGAGGGCAGGACACATCAGAAATCGAGATTCCAGGCACCGCGCCCCTCCTCGCCCTGGAACTCATGCAATCACACAGAGCCCTCCATTCACATCGTCCTGACTTTCTTTTTCTTCCCCGCAGCCCATGCCGCCATGCTCCCAGATGCTTCAAACTGTAGTCCACACAGCAGCACCCCCAACCGTGTTTAATGTGCAGCATCTATTCCACACTATTCCCATAGTTTTGTAATGTAGTTATTCATCTCACTGTCGATTCGTGCATTGGTTGGTTGGTCGGTCGCTTGATTGGTTGGTTGATTTTACTTATTGGTCCATGGAGCGAGGGACTCGCCGTGGCCCTGGCTGCCACAGAACTCACAAGACTGTCTGAACCTGGCAGGGAAATCACGAGGATCCTCCCCTCGTCCGGTAATTGCGGAGGCAAGCTGCACAGCTTCTGGAATCTTTCCACATCTGCCCGACCCTGCCCCCGCTTGCCTTCTGTGGTAGTTGGATGATGAATGGGATACTTCTACCCACAGAAAGCCAACGTTTCATTTCTAACCTGTCACTGAATTAAATTGGATGTTCTTACCTCCCAGAATAAACTAGATCAATTCCTTGCCTGATAACCAGGCACCTAGGGAAAGAGGAGGACGGGGCGGGTGGGGGGGTGGCCGGCAGGGCAGAGCATTGAGGGCTCCATAAGGTTGTTCTGGAGGTCCCTGAGGAATTTTCAACCGAACCAACTCAACCAAGAACAAGAAGGAAAGGAAATAAGTAAGTAAATGAATAAAAGATAAACAAACAAACAAATAGATAAAAATATCAGAAAGCAGCTAAGGCGACAGCCGGGAAAGGAAGCAGATAGTAGCTGGTTGAAGGAATGGAAAGGGGAATTGGTCGAACAAAGGTTCCCTAGGGGATAAGAAGCTTGATGTTGTGATGACTAGAAAACGTGGCTCTGCAAGCGCCGAAGGCCGCAGATGAGTACACGGAGCTGAGGGCAGAGCACCAACCTGCGCACGCAGCCCCGTAAGGAGTGGTGGGCAAGTGAGCACAGGGCCACCTTTCGAGGAAGGCGCACGTACCCCGGGGTCTGGCCGGACGAGCTTTGTGGGGGAAAGCGAGGGGACCAGGGGAGGCATCTTGGCGCCCAAGGAGCGCGGGTGGCCAATGAGAACCCAGCGAGCCAGAGGGAGGAGCCTGGAAGGGGGACTGTGGGCAGTATAATAAAGGCCCCGCGCACGGCGGGCCGGGGGCAGTACCCGAGATTCGGGGAGGCTTGGAAGAGCAGAATCCTGGGTGCTGGGCAGGCGACCCAGCGAGGAGATCGAGGAGGATCCGGAGGCCCCGGGAGGTGGGAGCGGCTTGCTCTGTGCCCATGGACCCCGGCTGGGGAACCCCCGCGGGAGTGAAGTCCTTGAAGCTAGCTGGGGAGAGCCGCACCTGAAGGGACCACTCCTCGCACCATCCAGGCCAGGGGATGGAGGAGAAGCGGGTGCTGAGGGTCACGTGGAAGTCCAGGACCGCCTGGACATCAACCCGTACACACACAAGCAGCGGAAAGCTTTGGAGAAACTCTCGGCCTTCCCATGACTTCCATCCACGCATCCTGAGGAGACAGGCACAGGAAGACCGTAAGGCTTGCGCAAACACGCGCTCCTGGGAACCCTTGGCGAGGGACTTGGGCGGCCCTGTGAAGAGGCTGGCTCGGCATGGCCCCGAAGCCCAGCGGAAAGGCAGGCATCGGCACGACTCTCCCGAGGTATAGCGTCTGGGCACCAGATGCCCCATCCCCCCCAGGCCCGGCAGCACAGGGCGGCCAGGCGCTCAGCCGCTGGCCAATGAAAGGGCCACCTATCCTCCCACCAAGGAACATGGCGTGCTCCTGTGCTGGGGCAGAACTAGAAGAGCTGCACCCGGGGGAGCCAGAGTGCACTCTAATGACAACCCGTCTATCTCTGGACGCGGCAGGGCCGCCACTCCCTACAGGACAGGCCAGGCCGCGCCCACAGCCCAGTGCACGTGCCGCTACTCGAGCCCCACTCGGGAGGAGCAGGAGGCGGCAGGAAGCATGTTCCGCCTTGGAAGCCAGCGGAATTGGGGCGGAATCCTGTCGGGGTGGCCTTCTCTCGGACAAGCACACGCCCTCGCCGCTCCATGCCCTTGGCGAAAAGTCACAAGGAACTCCTTGCCGAGTATCGAGCCGCGTGGCTTACGGAGGCTTCACTGCCACGGAGCCTTGACGGAGGAGAAGCCCCAGGCGGGAACCTGGCGCCAGATCGACCACGAGGCTGCAGGACCTCTCAGAGCAGGGGCTCCCAGCATTGAGCCGCAGCAGCACCCGGCGCTGCGCTGAGGCGCAGAGGCCCCAGAGCCTGACATCCCAGGCGATCCTTGCACAACGGCGGAACGCGTCCCACCAGCGGCAGCCTCTCCCCCAAAGACAGGAGCACTGTGCCACAAGAGGGCGCTGACGCTGGGAAAGCCAGCAGCTGCGGCTCACCTCCAGTCCCGCCTCAGTGCCCAAACCATCCTCTGCTTGTGCCCTGGCCACTTCAACGACTCCCTGGCGGCCAGCGCCCAAAGGCGGCAGGGTCAGCACCAAGAAAATCGCGCCCCACTCATGCCAAGACATAAGTGATTACAGAAGAAGTGCTCCAGGATATGAAGCCCAGCTCAGAAGCAAGGGACATGCCCCCGTGGAAGGAAGCTGGCTTCTGCCCTCTGCTGGCGCCTTTCCACTGCTGTCCGCTGGAAGGGATCCCAATCCCTGCCCCTGGGGAAGGGGGCACGCCCAGAGGCCGTGGCTCACAGTCTTCCAAACCGAGGATGTACGGGGCAACTCTCCGGGCATTCCAAGGGCGTGAAGGCCACACATATCCCCTCGCCTAGGTACGTGGCAGGATCAAGGGATCGGACGCCGCCATGAATCCACAACACATTGACAGACCACAAGGCCAACACTGCAATCCGTGCCTCCGTGCCCCAGGGCATCCGGTGAAATTTGCAACGGTAACATCGCGATCTCCTTTCGCTTATTTCCATACTGTTCAAGAGGGCAGGGACACATCAGAAAATCGAGGATTCCAGTCACCGCGACCGCTCCTCGCCCTGGAACTCAGTGCAATCACACACAGCCCTCACATTCACATCGTCCCCTGACTTTCTTCCCCGCTGCCTCAGGCGCCGGCATGCTCCAGAAGCTTCCAAACTGTGCCTCACAGCAGCACAACCCAACCGGTTTTAATGTGCAGGCATCTTTTCCACACTATCCTTAGTTTGTAATGGAGTTATTCATCTCACTGTCTATTCTTGCATTGGTTGGTTGGTCCGGTATCCCGGTTGTTTTGGTTGGTTATTTACTTACATGTCGCTGAGCTAGGTCCCCTCGCCGGGGCCTGCTGGCTGCCACAGATCTCACAAGACTGTCTGAACCTGGCCAGGAATTCACAAGGATCCCCCTCGTGCCGTATTGAGGCAAGCTGTCACAGGCTTCTGGAAACTTTCCATCTCATGCCCGGACCCTGCCCCCGCGTGCCATCATGTGGTAGTTGCTGCTGAATGGATACATTTCTACCCACAGATAGCAACGTTTCCATTCATAACCTGGCACTGGAATTAATTGGATGTGCTTACCTCCCAGAATAAACTTGATCAAATTCTTTGCCCTGATAACCCGCAACCTAGGGAAATGTTGAGGACGGGGCGGGGTGGGGTGGGGTCCGCAGGGGCAGAGCATTGGGGCTCCATAAGGTTTATTCTGGGAGGTCCCTGAGGATTTCAACGAACCAACCAACCAAGAACAAGAAGGAAAGGAAATAAGTAAGTAAATGAAAAAAAGAATAAACAAACAAACCAAATAAATAAATATATCAGAACAGCGCTAGAAGCGACAGCCGGGAAAGGAAGCAGGATAGTAGCTGGTTGAAGGAATGGAAGGGAATGGGTTGAAAGAGAAGAAGAAACATAGGACCCTAGGGGAAAGAAGCTTGATGTTAAGGTGATGACTAGAAAACGGCTCTGCAAGCGCCGCAGGCTGCAGATGAGTGACACGGAGCTGAGGGCAGGCACAACCCTGCAGCACACGCAGCCCGTGAAGGATGGTTGGGCATGTGAGCACCAGGGCCTCCTTTCGTGGAAGCGCCCGTTCCCCGGGGTCTGGCCGGACGAGCTTGTGGGGGGATAGCGAGGGGACCAGGGGACGATCTTGGCGCCCAAGGAGCGCGGAGTGGCCAATGAAGCCCAGCGAGCCAAAGAGGCGGAGCCTGGAAGGGGGCGGTGTGGCAGTAATATAAAGGCCCCGGCGCACGGGCGGGCCGGGGCATACCCGAGATTCGGGAGGTCTTGGAAGAGCAAATCCTGGGTCTGGCAGAGCGACCAGCGAGGAGACAGGAGGATCGCGCGGCCCCGGGAGTTTGTAGCGGCTTTGCGCTGTGCCCAGGACCCGGCTGGCGGGAACCCCCGCGGAGCGAAGTCTTAGAGTAGCTGGGAGAGCCGCACCTGAGGGTAGCCACTCCTCGCAACCAGCCAGCAAGGGGATGGAGGAGAAGCGGTGCTGAGGTCACGTGGAAGTGCCAGGTCCGTCTGGACAACAACCCGTACCCACACAAGCAGCGGAAAGCTTTTGGAGAAACTTCTCGTCCTTACCATGACTCCACGCCTCCTGAGGGATGACAGGCATCGGGAAGACCGTGAAGGGCTTGCGCAAACACGCGCTCCTGGGACCCTTGGCGAGGGACTTGGCGGCCCGCTGGAAGAGGCTGGCTTCGGCCAGTGCCCGAAGGCCCAGTGCGAAGGCAGCAACTGCACGACTCCCCGAGGGAGGAGCCGCTGGGCTCCAGGATGCCCCATCCCACAGGCCCCCGGGCAGCACATTGCGGCCAGCGCTCCCTGGAACATGGAAAGGGCCTCCTTCTCCCCACCATGAGGACATGGCGTGCCCTGTGATGGGGCAGACTAGATGGAGGCTGCACCCGGGGGAGCCAGAGTGCACTCTTAAGACAACCCGTCTACCTCTGAGACGCGGGCAGGGACGCCACTCCCTACAGGACGCCAGGCGCCCAGCCCAGTGCACGGTGCCCGGCCTCGAAGCCCCACGCGGGAGGAGCAGAGGACGAGCAGAAGCCATGTCCGCCTTGGAAGCCGCGAAAGGGCGAAACCTGTCGGGTGCCCTCTCCGGACAAGCACAAACGCCCTCGCCGCTCCATTCCCTGGAGAAAAGTCACAAGGAAACTCCCTGCCGAGCCGCGTGGCTTACGGAGGCTTCACTGCCACGGAGCCTTGACGGAGGAGAAGCCCCAGGGGCGGGAGACCTGGCCCAGATCGACCCGAGGCAGCAGGACTCTCCAAGCAGGGCCTCCCAGCATTAGCGCCGCAGCACCCGGGACGCTGCTGAGCGCAGAGGCCCCGAGCCTACATCCAGGCGAATCCTTTGCCAACGCGGGAACGCGTCCAAACATGCGGCAGCCTTCTCACCCAAAGACAGGAGCTACTTGTAGCCACAAAGGGGCGGCTGACGCTGGGAAAGCCAGCAGCTGCGGCTCAGCCTCCAGTCCCGCCTCAGAGCCCAAACCATCCTCTGCTTGGTGCCCTGGCCTCATCACGGACTCCCTGCGGCCAGCGCCGCAAAGGCGTCAGGTTCAGCCCAGAAAATCGCCCCACTCATGGCCAAGAGCTAAGATATTACAAGAAGATGTGTCTCCAGAGATGAGCCCAGCTCAGAAGCAAAGGGAACATTCCCGGGAAGGAAGCTGGCTCTGCCCTCTGCTGCGCCTTTCCACTGCTGCCGCGGAAGGGATCCCAAGTTCCCTGCCCGGGGAAGGGGGCACGCACTGAGGGCCGTGGCTCACAGTCTTCCCTGCCGAGATGTACGGCTACTCTCCGGCATTCCAAGGCGTGAAGGCCACACATATCCCCCGCCTAGGTACGTGGCGGGAGCAAGGGATGCGGGACGAGCCGCCATGACTCCACAGACACAGGGACCAGACTCAAGGCCACACTGCAACCGTGCCTCCGTGCCCCACGACCGGTGAATTTGCAACGGGAACTCGAGATCACCTTTTCCGCTATTACCAATATCTGTTCAGAGGCAGACACACCCAGGAAATCGAGGATTCCAGTCACCGCGCCCCCTCCCTCGCCCTGGAACTCATGCAATCACCACACAGCCCTCACAATCACATCGTCCTGACTTTCTTCCCCGCTGCCCCAGGCCGGCATGCTCCCCAGATACTTCCAAACTGTGGCCACACAGCAAGCACACCCAAACTCGTGTTAATGTGCAGGCATCTTTTCCACACTATCCTTAGTTGTAATGGGTAGTTATTCATCATCACAGTCTATTCGTGCATTGGTTTGGTTGGTCGGTTCGGATTTTGGTTGGTTATTTACTTAATGTCGCTGGAGCCGAGGGTCTCGCCGGGCCCCCTGGCGTGCCATATCTCACAAGACTGACTGAACCTGGCAGGGAATTTCACAGGATCCCCCCTCGTGCCGGGATTGGAGGCCAACTGCACAGGCTTCTGAAATCTTCAATCTGCCCGGACCCTGCCCCCGCGTGCCTTCATGTGGGTAGTTTGGATGATGAGAGGGATACTTTCTAACCCCCAGATAGCAACGTTTCCATTCACCTGGTCACTGAATTAAATTGATGTGCTTACCTCCCAGAATAAACTTGATCAATTCCTTTGGCCTGATAAACCAGGCACCTAGGGAAATGTGAGGACGGGGCGGGGTGGTGTGGGGTCCGCAGGGCAAGAGCGTTTGGGCTCCATAAGGTTATTCGGGAGGTCCCTGAGGAATTTCAACGAACCAACCAACCAAGAACAAGAAGGAAAGGAAATAATAAGTACATTGAATAAAAGAAAAACAAACAAACAAATAAATAAATATATCAAACAGCAGCAAGCGACAGCCGGGAAAGGAAGCAGGATAGTAGCTGGTTTGAAGGAATGGACGGGAATGTCGCACATAGGTTCCCTAGGGGAGAAGAAGCGTGATGTTTGTGATGATAAGAAAACGTGGCTCTGCAAGCGCCGCAGGCCGCAGATGATGACACGGAGCTGAGGGCAGAGCACAACCTCTGCGGCACGCAGCCCGTAAGGAGTGGTGGACATTTGTAGCACAGGGCCTCCTTTCGTGGAAGGGCCCGTCCCCCGGGGTCTGGCCGGACGAGCTTGTGGGGGAAAGCGAGGGGACCATGGGAGGATCATTGGCGCCCAAGAGCGCGGGTGGGCCAATGAGAAGCCCACGGAGCCAAGAGGCAGCCTGAAGGGGGCGGTGGGCAGTATATAAAGGCCCCGGCGCACGGGCGGGCCCGGGGGCAGTACCCAGATTCGGAGGTCTTGGGAAGAGCGAATCCTGGGTGCTGGCAGGGCGACCAGCGAGGAGACGAGGAGGATCGCGGGGAGTCCCCCGAAGGTGGGAGCGGCTTGCCTGTGCCCAGACCCGGCTGGAACCCCCGCCGGGAAGCGAAGTCTGAGAGCTAGCTGGGGAGAGCCGCACTAAGGGGAGCCACTCCTCGCATTCGCCAGGCAAGGGGATGGAGGAGAAGCGGTGCTGAGTCACGTGGAAGTGGCCAGGTCCGCCTGGCCATCAACCCGTACCCACATACACAAGCAGCGGAAACTTTGGATAAACTCTCGGCCTTACCCATGACTCCACGCTAACCTGATGGAGACAGCATAGGAAGACCGTGAAGGGCTTGCGCAAACCACGCGCCTTCCTGGACCCGTGGCGATGGACTGGGCGGCCCGCAGGAAGAGGCTGGCTCGCATGGCCCCGAAGCCCAGTGCGAAGGCATGCATCGGCACGACTCCCGAGGAGGAGCGGCTGGGCTCCAGGATCCATCCCCAGGCCCCGGGCATAGCACAGTGCGCCAGCGCTCCCGGACATGGAAAGGGCCTCCTTCTCCCCACAAAGAGGAAATGGCGTGCTCCTGTGCTGGGGCAGAACGAGATGAGGCTGCACCCGGGGAGACAGAGTGCACTCCTAAGACAAACCCGTCACTCTGGGACGCGGCAGGGCCGCCACTCCCTACAGGACCGCCAGGCGCCCAGGCCCAGTGCACGGTGCCGCTCTCGAGCCCCACGCAGGAGAGCAGGAGAACAGCAGGAAGCATGTTCCGCCTTGGAACCAGCGAATGGGGCGGAATCCTGTCGGGTGGCCCTCTCCGACAAGCACCCGCCTCGCCGCTCCATGCCCTGAGAAAAGGTCGCAAGGAACTCTTGCCGAGCCGCGTGGCCTTTACGAGGCTTCACTGCCACGGAGCCTTGACGGGAGGAATAACCCCAGGGGCGGGAGACCTTGCGCCAGATCGACCCAGAGCCTGCAGGACTCTCCAGAGCAGGGGCTTCCCTCAGCAATGAGCCGCAGCACCCGGACCGCTGCTGAGGCGCAGAGCCCAGAGCCTGACATCCCAGCGAATCCTTGCCAACGACGGCGGGACGCGTCACCAGGCGGCAGCCTTCTCCCCCAAAGACAGGACACTGGCCACAAGAGGGGCGGGCTGACGCCTTGGGAAAAGCCAGCAGCTGCGGCTTCTCCTCCAGTCCCGCCTCAGTGCCCAAACCATCCTCCTGATTGTGCCCGGCCTCTTCACGGACTCCCTGCGGGCCAGCGCCAAAGCGGCAGGGTCAGCACCAATAAAAATCGCCCCAACTCATGGCCAAGAGCATAAGAGATTACCAAAAGATGTGTCTCCAGGAGATAGCCCAGCTCCAGGAATGCAAGGGACATTGCCCGGGAAGGAAGCTGGGCTCTGCCCTCTGCTGCGCCTTTCCACTGCTGGCCGCTGGAAGGGATCCCAAGTCCCTGCCCGGGGGAGAAGGGGCACGCACTGAGGCCGTGCTCACAGTGCCGAGGATGTACGGGGCTACTCTCCGGGCATTCAAGGCGTGAAACTCCATCATGTCCCCCGCCTAGGTACGTGTCGGGAGCAAGGATGCGGACGCGCGCCATGAATCCACAGAACACAGGGACAGACAACAAGGCTACACTGCAACCGTGCCTCCGTGCCCCACGAATCCGGTGAATTTGCAACGGGAAACTCGGCGATCCCTTTTCGCTTAGTTCCATAGCTTTAAACAAGGGAAACAAACAACAGGAAATCGAGGATTCCATATCAACCGCGCTCCCCCTCCTCGCCCTGGAACTCAGTGCAATCACACACAGCCCTCTCATTCACATCGTCCGAGAGACTTTCTTCCCCCGCTGCCCAGGCCGGCATGCCCCAGATGCTTCCAAACTGAGGCCAAACAGCAGCACAACCCAACCGTGTTTTAATGTGCAGGCATCTTTTCCACACTAACCCTTAGTTAGTAATGGTAGTTATCATCTCACTGTCTATTCCCGTGCTTGGTTGGTTGGGTCCGGTCGGTTGTTTGGTTGGTTATTTATTATTTGTCGCTGGAGCGAGGGCTCGCCGTGGCCCTGGCTCCACGGATCTCACAAGACTGTCTAACCTGGCAGGGAATTCGCAGGAGTCCCCCCTCGTGCCAGTATTGGAGGCAAGCTGCATCAGCTTCTGGAATCTTTCACATCTGACCGTACCCTGCCACCCTGCGTGCCTTCATGTGGTAGTTGGATGATGAATGGATACTTTCTAACCACAGATAGCAACGTTTTCCATTCTACCGTCACTGAATTAAATTGGATGAGCTTACCACCAGAATAAACTTGAATCAATTCCATTGCCTGATAACCAGGGCACCTAGGGAAATGTAGGACGGGGCGGGGTGGGGTGGGGTCCGCAGGCAGAGCGTTTTGGCTCCATAAGGTATTCTGGGAGGGTCCCCTGCGGAATTTCAACGAACCAACCAACCCAAGGAACAAGAAAGGAAAGGAAATAAGTAAGTAAATGAATAAAAAGACTATAAACAAAACAAACCAAATAGATAAATATAAACAGAACAGCAGCTAAGCGACAGCCGGGAAAGGAAGCTGGATAGTAGCTGGTTTGAAGGAATGGAAGACGAATGGTCGAACATAGGTTCCTAGGGGAGAAGAAGCTTGATGATTGATGACTAAAAACGTGGCTCAGCAAGCGCCGCAGGCCGCAGAAGAGTGACACGGAGCTGGGGCAAGCACAACCTGCGCACGCAGCCCGTGAAAGGAGTGGTGGGCATGTGAGCACAGGTCCACCCTTTCGTGAAGGCGCACGTACCCCGGGGTCTGGCCGAACGAGGGGCCCACCTAGTTTGTTTTATGTGGGGAAGCGAGGGGACCAGGGGAGGATCTGGCGCCCAAGTGAGCCGTGCGTTGGGCCAATGAGAAGCCCAGCGAGCCAAGAGGGCGAGCCAGGAAGGGGCGGTGTCAGTAATAAAGGCCCGCGCACGGGCGGTCCCGGGGGCAGTACCCGAGATTCGTAGGTCTTGAAGAGCAGAATCCTGGGTGCTGGGCAGGCGACCAGCGAGGAGATCGAGGGAGGATCGCGAGGCCCCGGGAGGTGGGAGCGGCTTGCGCTGTGGCCCAGGACCCGGCTGGGTAATCCCGCGGTAGTGAAGTCTTGAGAGCTAGCTGGGGAGAGCCGCAACCTGAGGGACCACTCCTGCGGCAACCAGCCAGGCAAGTGGATATGGAGAAAGCGGGTGCAGGAGGGTCACGTGGAAGTGCCAGGTTCCGCACTGGACATCAACCCGTTAACCCACACAAGCAGCGGACAAGCATTGGAGAAACTCTCGGCCTTACCCATTTACTCCAACGCATCCTGAGGGAGACAGGCAACAGGAAGACCGTGAAGGGCTTGCGCAAACACCGCTCCTGGGACCCTTGGCGAGGGACATGGCGCCCGCTGGAAGAGCTGGCCTCGGCATGGCGCCCGAAGCCCAGTGCTGAAGGCAGTCATCGGCACGGCACTCCCCGAGCGAGCGCTGGGCTCAGGACATGTCCCCCATCCCCCAGGCCCCGGGCAGCAACAGGGCGCCAGGCGCTCCCTGGACCATGGAAAGGGCCTCCTTCATTATCCCACCCAGAGGAACATGGCGTGCCTCCGGGTGCAGGGATAACTAATGAGGACTGCACCCGGGGAGCCTCAGTGCACTATCTAAGGACACCCGACTACCTCTGGACGCGGTCAGGGCCGCCACTCCCTACTAGGAACGCCAGGCGTCCCAGCCCTGTGCACGGTGCCGCTCTGGAGCCCCCGCAGGGAGGAGCAGGAGGACCGGGCAGAAGCATGTTTCCGCCTTGAAAGCCAGCGAATGGGCGGGAATCCTGTCGGGTGGCCCTTCTCTCCGGACAAGCCACGCCCTCGCCGCCTCCATGCCCCCTGGAGAAAGCACAAGAACTCCTTGCCGAGCCGCGTGGCTTACGGAGGCTTCACTGCCACGACCTTGTACGAGAGGAGAAAGCCCCAGGGGCGGGAGACCTGGGCGCCAGATCGACCACGAGGCTGCAGGACTCCGCCAGAGCAGGGGCTCCCAGCTTGAGCCGCAGCAACCCGGGACGCTGCTGAGTCGCAGAGGCCCCAGAGCCTGACATCCCAGGCACCCTTCCAACGGCTGGACGCGACACCAGCGGCAGCCCTTCTCCCCCCAAAGACAGGAGCAACAGGCCACAAGAGGGGCGCTACGCCTGGGGAAAGCCAGCAGCTGCGGCTCAACCTCCAATCCCGCCTCAGCCCAAACAGCCACTGCTGTGCCCTGGCCTCTTCAACGATCTACCCTGCGGGCCAGCGCCCAAAGGCGGCAGGGTCAGCACCAAGAAAAACGCCTAAACCCACTCAAGGCCAGAGCAAAAGTGATTACAAGAAGATGTGCTCCAGGAGATTGAGCCCAGCTCGGAGCAAGGGACATTGCCCCCGGGGAAGGAAGCTGGGCTCTGCCCTCTGCTGCGCCTTTCCACTGCTGTCGCTGGAAGGGATTCCCAAGTCCCTGCCGGGGGAAGGGGGCCAACGCACTGAGCCTGTGGCTCACAGTCTTCCAACCGAGAAGGTACGGCTCCTCTCCGGCATTCCAAGGCTGGAGCCACACATATCCCCCGCCTAGGTACGTGGCGGGGAGGCAAGGGATGCGGACGCCGCCATGAATCCACAGACACAGGGACAACGAGACGCAAGGCCCACACTGCAACCGAGCCTCCGTGCCCACACGATTCTCCCGGTGAATTTGCAACGGGAACTCCTTCGCGATCCCTTTTCGATTAGTTCCATAGCTGTTCAGAGGGCAGGACACATCAGGAATCGAGGATTCCATTCACCCGCGTCCCCTCCTCCGCCCTGGGAACCTCAGTGCAATCACACACAGCCCTCACTTCACATCGTACCATCCTGACTTTCTTCCCCGCTGCCCCCAGGCCGGCATGCTTCCCCAGATGCTTCCAAACTGTGGCCACACAGCCAGCACACCCAACCGTGTTTAATGTGCAGGCCTCTTTTCCACAGCTATCCCTTAGTTGGTAATGGTTAGATATTCATCTCACTGTCTATTCGTGCATGGTTTTGTCTTGGTCGGTCGGTTGTTTGGGTTGTTGATTTACTTATTTGGTCGCTGGAGGCGAGGGTCTCGCCGTGGCCCTGGCTGCACAGATCTCACAAAGACTGACTGAACCTGGCAGGAATTCACAAGAACCCCCCACGTGAGCCGGTATATGGAGGCAAGCTGCACAGGCTTTCTGGAATCTTTCACATCGCCCGGGTCACCCTGCCCCCGCGTGCCTTCATGTGTGTAGTTGGATGATGAATGGGAAAACTTTCTACCCACAGATAGCAACTTTTCCATCCTAACCTGGTCACTGAATTAATTGGGATTGTGTTACCTCCCAGAATAAACTTTGATCAATTCTTTGCCTGATAACCAGGCACCTAGGAAATGTGAGGACGGGGGGCGGGGTGGGGTGGGATCCGCAGGGGCAGAGCGTTTGGGGCTCCATACGGAATTCTGGGAGGTCCCTGAGGAATATCAACGAACCAACCAACCACAACAAGAAGGAAAGAAATAAGGTAAGTAAATGAATAAAAGAATAAACAAAACAAACAAATACATAAATATAATCAGAACAGCAGCTAAGCGACAGCCGGAAATGGAAGCAGGATAGTAGCTGGTTGAAGAATGGAAGGGGAATGTCGAACATAGTATCCCTAGGGAGAAGAAGCTGATGTTGTGGATGACTAGAAAACGTGGCTCTGCAAGCGCCGCAGGCCTGCAGAAGAGTGACCACGGAGCTAGGGCAGAGCACAACACTGCAGCACGCAGCCCGTGAAGGAGTGGTGGGCATGTGGAGCCCCAGGGGCCTCCTTTCGTGGAAGGCGCCCCGTTCCCCGGGGTCTGGCCGACGAGCTTGTGGGGAAAGCGATGGAGGACAGGGGACGGATCTTGGCGCCCAAGGAGCGCGGTGGCCAATGAAAGTCCCCACGAGCCAAGAGGGGCGAAGCCTAGAAGGGGGGCGGTGGGTAGTATATAAAGGCCCGCGCACGGGCGGGCCCGGGGGCAGTACCCGAGATTCGCGAGGGGGTCTTGAAAGAGCAGAATCCTGGTGCTGGCAGGCGACCAGCGAGGACTGAGGAGATCGCGGAGGCCCCGGAGTGGGAGCGGCTTGCGCTGGTGCCCAGACCCCGGCTGGGGAAAACCCCCGCGGAGCGAAGTCTTGGAGAGCTAACTGGGGAAGCCGCACCTGAGGGAGCCACTCCTTCTCACCAGCCAGGCAAGGGGATGGAGGAGAAGCGGTGCTGAGGTCACTGAAGTGCCAGGTCCGTCTGGACAACAACCCTACCCACACAAGCAGCGGCAAGCTTTGGAGAAACTCTCGGCGCTACCCCATGACTCCACGCATCCTGAGGAGACAGGCAATCGGGAAGACGTGAAGGCTTGCCCAACGACGCGCTCCAGGGACCCTAGGCGAGGGACTTGGCGGCCCGCTGGAAGAGGCTGGCCTCGGCAGGGCCCCGAAGCCCAGTGCGGAAGGCAGGCATCGGCACGACTCCCCGAGGAGGCGCGGCAAGGGCTCCAGGATGCCCCATCCCACAGCCCCGGGCAACACAGGGGCGCCAGCGCTCCCTGGACATGGAAAGGGCCTCCTACACCCCACCAGAGACATGATGGCGAGCTCCAGAGCTGGGGCAGAACAAGATGGGGGATCTGCACCCGGTGAGCCAGAGAGCACTCTAAACAACCCGTCAACTCTGGACGCGGGCAGGTCCGCCACTCCCTACATACGCCAGGCGCCCTAGCCCAGTGCACGGTGCCGCTCTCGAGCCCAACGCGGAGGATCAGGAGGACGAGCAGGAAGCATGTTTCCCGCCTTGGAAGCCAGCTGAATGGGCGGAATCCTGTCGGTTGGCCCTCTCCGGACAAGCACAAGCTCTAACGCCTCGCCGCTCCATGCCCTGGAGAAAAGTCACAAGGAACTCCTTGCCGAGCCGCGTGGCTTACGGAAGGCTTCACTGCCACGGCCTGACGGAGGAGAAGCCCCAGGGGCGGGGCCTGGCGCCAGATCGACCCGAGGCGTGCAGGACGCTCCAGAGCAGGGGCTCCAGCATTGAGCCGCAGCACCCGGGACGCTGCCGAGGCGCTGAGGCCCCCAGAGCCCTGACATCCCCAGGCGAATCCTTGTCCACGGCGGACGCGTCCACCAGGCGGCAGCCTCTCCCCCAAAGACAGGAGCACTTGCCACAAGAGGGGCGGCTGACCTGGGAAAGCCAGCAGCTGCGCACACCCTTCCAGTCCCGCCTCTCAGTGCCCAAACCCACCTCTGCTTTGTGGCCCTGGCCTCGTCACGGACTCACCTGCGGGCCAGCGCCCAAAGGCGGCAAGGTCAGCACCAAGAAAATTCGCCCCACTCTTGCCAAGAGCATAAGAGCTACAAGAAGCCTGTGCTCCCAGGAGATGAGCCCACTCAGGAAAGCAAGGGAACATTGCCCGGGAAGGAAGCTGGGCTCTGCCCTCTGCTGCGCCTTTCCAACTGCAGCCGCTGGAAGTGATCCAAGTCCCTGCCCGGGGAAGGGGGCACGCACTAGGCCCGTGCTCACATCTTCCTGGCCGAGGATGTACGGGCTACCTCTCACGGGCATTCCAAGGCGTGAAGGCCACACATATCCCCCCGCCGAGGTACGTGGCGGGAGCAAGGCTGCGGACGCCGCCATGAATCCACAGACCACAGGACAGACACAAAGGCCCACCACTGCAAACCGTTCCTCCGTGCCCCACGATCCGGTGAATTTGCAACGGGAACTCGCGATCCCTTTTCGCTTAGTTACCATAGCTGTTTCAGAGGGCAGGGACACACCAGGAAATCGAGGATTCCAGTCACACCCACGACCAACTTCCAACTACTGCCCCCCCACAACCACCCCGGCCACAACCCCCCGATAAACAAACGCCCCCACCCACCGCGCCCCCCCAACCCCTAACCCGCCACCCACGACCCCACACCAACAACAACCCCATCACCGCCAAACCCCCATCCACCGCGCGCCCCCTCCTCGCCCTGAACCAGTGCAATCACACCCAGCCCACACCTCACATTCACAACGTCCTGACTTTCCTTCCCCGCTGCCAGGCCGGCATGACTCCCCCATTGCTTCCAAACTGTGGCCCTGTGGCCACACAGCAGCACAAACCCAACCCGTGTTTCAATGTCAGGCATCTTTTTCCACACTATCCCCTTAGTTTGTAATGGTAGTATATTCATCTCACTGTCTATCGTGCATTGGTTGGTTGTCCGGTCCGGTTGTATTTGGTTTGTTAATTTAATATTGTCCGCATGGAGCGAGGGTCTCGCCGTGGCCCTGGCTGCCACAGATTCTCACAAGACTGTCTGAACCTGGGAAGGGAATTCACAGGATCCCCCCTCGTGCCGGTAATTCGAGACAAGCTTGCACAGGCTATTCTGGAATCTTTCACATCTGCCCGGACCCTGCCCCCCGCGTGCCTTCATGTGGGATGATGGATGAAGAATGGATAACTTCTACCCACAGATAGCAACGTTTCCATTCTACCTGTCACTGAATAAATTGGATGTGCTTACCTTCCCAGAATAAACTTGATCAATCCTTTGCCGATAACCAGGCACCTAGGGAAATGTGAGAACGGGGCGGGGTGGGTGGGGTCCGCAGGGCAAAAAGAGCGTTTGGGGCGCTCCATAAGGTTAATTCTGGGAGGTCCCATAGGAATTTCAAACGAACCACCCAAACCAAGCACAAAGAAGGAAAGGAAAAACGTAAAGTAAATAATAAAAGAATAAACTACAAACAAAAATAAATAAATATATCAGAACATCACTAAGCGAACAGCCGGTAAAGGAAGCAGATAGTAGCTGGTTAAGGAATGGAAGGGGAATGTCGAAACATAGGTTCCCTAGGGGAGAAGAAGCTGAGTTTGAGGACTAGAACACGGCTCTGCAAGCGCCCAGGCCGCTGATGAGTGACACGGAGCTGAAGGGCAGAGCACAACCTGCGGTCACGCAGCCGTGAGGAAGTGGTGGGCAATGAGCACAGGGCCCCTCCTTCTGGAAGGCGCCCGTCCCCACACGGGGTCTGCCGGACGAGCTTGTGGGGGGAAAGGCGAGGGGACCTGGTAGGGATCTTGGCGCCCAAAGGCGCGCGGGTGGCCAATGAGATGCCCAACGAGCCAAGAGGGCGGAGCCATGAAGGGTTGGCGGTGGGCAGTTTATAAAGGCCCCCCGCGCACGGGCGGGCCGGGGCAGGTACCGGGCGAGATTCGGGAGGTCTTGGAAGAGCATAATCCTTGGTGCAGGGCAGGCGACTCACGTGGAGACGAGGAGGGATCGCGGAGGCCCCGGGAGGTGGGAGCGGCTTGCGATTGCCTGTTCATAGCGTGTCCAGGCGGATCTCGGCTGGGGAACCCCCGCGGGAGCGAAGTCTTGAGAGCCTAACTGGGGAGAGCCCACATAGGGGGGGGAGCCACTCCTCCATTAGCCAGGCAAGGGGATGGAGGAGAACGGGTGCTGAGGGTCACGTGGAAGTGCCAGTCCGCCTGGACATCAACAACAACCCGTACCCAAACAAGCAGTCGGAAAGCTTTGGAGAAACTCACGCCTTCCCCATTACTCCACCACGCATCCAGAGGAGACAGGCATCAGGTAGACCGTGACGGGCTTGCGCAAACACGCGCTCCTGGGACCCCCCCCCCCCTTGGCGAAGTGACTTGCGGCCAGCATGAAGAGGCTGAGCTCGGCATGGCCCCGAAGCGCCATTGCGGAAGGCAGACATCGGCACACTCCCCGAGGAGGAGCGGCTGGGCTCCAGGATTCCCCATCCCCCCAGCCACCGGCAGCACGGGGCTCCAGGCCTCCCTGGACATGGAAAGGCCTCCTTATCCCCACCAGAGGACATGGCGTGCTCCTGTGCTGGGCAGAACTAGATGAGGCTGCACCCGGGGGAGCCAGAGTTGCACTCTAAGACACCACCCGTCACTCTGGACGCGGGCAGGGCCGCCACTCCCTACAGGACGCCAGGCGCCCAGCCCAGTTCACGGTGCCGCTCTCCAGCCCCAGCGGGAGGAGCAGGAGGACGAGCAGAAGCATGTTCCGCCTTGGAAGCCAGCGGAATGGGGCCGGAATCCTGTCGGTGGCCCTCTCCGGACAAAGCACCACAACACCCCTCGCCGCTCTCCATGCCCTGGATAAAAAGTCACAAGGGGAACTCCTTGCCGAGCCGCCGTGGCTTACGGAGGCATTCACTGCCACGGAGCCATGACGGAGGAGAAGCCCAGGGGCGGCGACCTGGCGCCAGAAACGACCCGAGGCTGCAGGACTCTCCAGGCAGCAGGGGCTCCAGCATGAGTGAGCCGCAGCACAGCACCGGGAACGCTGCAGAGGTGCGCAGAGGCCCCAGAGCCCTTGACATCCCCAGGCGATCCTTTGCCAACGGCGGGACGCGTCCCACCAGGGGCGGCAGCCTTCTCCCCCAAAGACAGGAGCACTGTGCCACAAGAGGGCGGCAGACGCTTGGGAAGCCAGCAGTCTGCGGCTCAGCCCTCCAGTCCCTCCTAGTGCCCAAACCAGCCCTCTGCTTGTGCCTGGCCTCTTCACGGACACCCCTCGGCCACGCCCAAAGGCGGCAGGGTCAGCACCAAGAAAATCGCCTTCCTCTCCATGCCAAGAGCATAAGAGATTACAAGAAGATGTGCTCCAGGAGATGAGCCAGCTCAGGAAGCAAGGACATTGGCCGGGAAGAAGCGGCTCTGCCCTCTTCTGCGCCTTCCACTGCTGCCGCCGCTGGAAGGATACCAAGTCCCTGCCCGGGTGAAGGGGGCACGCACTGAGGCCGTTGGCTCACATGCCGAGATGTACGGGCCTACTCTCCGGGCATTCCAAGGCGTGAAGGACACATACCCCCCGCCTAGGTACGTGAGCGGGAGCAAGGGATGCGGACGCCGCCATGAATCCACAGACCACAGGGACAGACACAAGGCCACACTGCAACCGTGCCTCCTCCGGAGCCCCACGATCAGCATGTGAATTTTGCAACGGGAACTCGCGATCCTTTTCGCTTAGTTCCATTAGCTTATCAGAGGGCAGGGACACATCAGAAATCGAGGAGTCCAGTCCTCTTGCGCGCCCCCTCTCCTCGCCCTGGAACTCAGTGCCATCGCACACAAAGCCCTCACATTCACGATCGTCCTGACATTCTTCCCCGCTGCCAGGGCCGGCCTGCTCCCAGATGCTTCCAAACTGGTGGCACACAGCAGGCACACCCAACCGTGTATTAAATGTGCAGGCCATCTTTTCCACACTATCCCTTAGTTGTACAATGTAGTTATTCATCTCGACTAGTTCTAATTCGTGCATTGGTATTGGTTGGTCGGTCGTTGTTTGGTTGGTTGATTTACTTATTGGTCGCTGGAGCGAGGGTCTCGCCGTGGCCCTGGCTGCCACGGATCTCACAAGACTGTCTAACCTGGCAGGGATTCGCAAGATTCCCCCCCATCGTCCAGTATTGGAGGCAAGGCTGACAGCTTCTGGAATCTTTCACATCTGCCCTGGACCCTGCCCCCTCGTGCCTTCATGTGGGTAGTTGGATGATGATGGGATACCTTTTCTAACCACAGATAGCCACGTTTCCATTCAACCTGTCACTGAATTAAATTGGATGGCTTACCTCCCAGAATAAACTTGACAATTCCTTTGCCTGATAACCAGGCACCTAGGGAAATGTGAGGACGGGGCGGGGTCGGGTGGGGTCCGCAGGGCAGAGCGTATGGGGCTCCATAAGGTTATTCGGGAGGTCCCTGAGGAATTTCAACGAACCAACCAACCAAGAACAAGAATGAAAGGAAATACGTAATAAATGAATAAAAAGATAAACAAACAAACAAAATAATAAATGCATAAGAACAGCACTAAGCGACAGCCGGGAAAAGGAAGCAGGATAGTAGCTGTTGAAAGGAATGGAAGGGAATGGTCGAACAAGCATCCCCCTAGGGGCGAAGAAGCTTGATGTTGTGATACTAGAAAACTGGGCTCTTGCAAGCGCCGCAGCCGCAAGGAGTGACACGGAGCTGAGGCAGAGCACAACCTGCGGCACCGCAGCCCGTGGAAGGAGTGGTGGGCATGTTGGAGCACAGGCCTCCTTTCCTGGAAGGCGCCCGTCCCCCGGGGTCTGGCCGGACGAGCTTGTGGGGGAAAGCGATGGGACCATGGGAGGCAACATGGCCGCCCAAGGAGCGCGGTGCCAAAGAGACGCCCAGCGAGCCAAGAGGCGGAGCCTGGAAGGGGGCGGTTGGGCAGTATATAAAGGCCCCGGCGCACGGGCGGGCCGGGGCAGTACCGAGATTCGGTAGGGTCGTGGAAGAAGCCAATCCGGTTGCAGGGCAGGAGGGGCAGCGAGGAGACGAGGAGGATCGCGGAGGCCCCCGGAGGTGGGAGCGTCTTGCGCGTGCCCAGGACCCGTCTGGGGAACCCCCCCCCGGGAGCGAAGTCTTAGAGTCTAGCTGGGAGAGCCGCACCTGAGGGGAGCCACTCTCGCACCAGCCGGCAAGGGATGGAGTAGAAGCGGGTGCAGGGAGGGTCACGTGGAAATGCCAGGTCCGCCTTATGGAATCAACTCCGTTAACACCCACACAAGCAGCGGATAGCTTTTGAGAAACTGGTCTCGGACCTTACCCCGACTCTACCCGCATCCTGAGGAGACAGGCCCTTCACGGGAAGACCGTGAAGGGGCCCCCCCCCACCCCTTTTATTTTTTGCGCAAAAACCCGCCTCCCAGGGACCCTTGGCGAGGACTCTGGCGGGCCCCGCTGGAAGAAGGCTGTCTTCGCAGGGCCCCGAAGCCCAGTGCGGAAGGCAGGCCATCGGCACACTCTTCCCCAGGAGGAGCGGCTGGCCTCCAGGATGCACATCCCCAGGCCCCGGGCACACCGGGCCCCAGCGCTCCCTGGAAACATGGAAAGGGCCTCCCTTATCCCCACCAGAGGACATGGCTGCCCTGTCTGGGCAACTAGATGAGCTGCACCCGGGGGAGCCAGAGTGGCACTGCTAAGACACCCGTCTACTACCCTGGACGGGGCAGGGCCGCCACTCCTACAGGCCGCCAGGCGCCCAGCCCAGGTGCACGGGTGCCGCTCTCGAAGAAGACCCACGCGGGAAGGAGCAGTGAGACGAGCAGGAAGCATGTTCCCCTTGGAAGCCAGCGGAATGGGGCGGAATCCTGTCGGGCGGCCACTCCACCGACAAGCACACGCCCCTCTGCCGCTCCAAGCCCTGGCGAAAAGTCACAAGGAACTCCTTGCCGAGCCGCGTGCTTACGGAGGCTCAACTGCCACGGAGCCTTGACGGAGGAGAAGCCCCAGGGCGGAGACCTGTCGCCAGATCGACCCGAGGCTGCAGGACTCTCCAGAGCAGGGCTCCCAGGCATTGAGCCGCAGCACCCGGGACGCTGCTGAGCGCAGAGGCCCCAGAGCCTGACATCCCAGTCGATCCTTGCCAACGGCGGGACGCGTCCACCAGGCGGCCAGCCATCTCCACTCCTCCCCCAAAGACATGACACTGTGCCAACAAGAGGGTCGCTGACGCTGGGAACTGCCGCATCTGAGCTCAGCCTCCAGTCCCGCCTCCAGTGCCCAAACCAGCCTCTGCTTGACCCTGGCCTCTTTCACTGACTCTCCTGCGGGCCACGCCCAAAGGCGTGGCAGGGTCAGCACCAGAAAAACGCCACACTCATGGCCAAGAGCCTAAGAGATTACACGAAGATGTGCTCCAGGAGATGAGCAGCTCAGGAAGCAAGGGACATTTGCCCCTGGAAGGAAGCTGGGCACTGCCCTCTGCTTGCGCCTTTCCACTGCTGCCTGCTGGAAGGGATCCCAATCCCTGCCCGTGGGAAGGGGGCCACGCACTGATGGCCGTGGGCACACAGTCCTTCCTGCCGAGGATGTACGGGCTTACTTCTCCGGGCAATCCAAGGCGTGAAGGCCACACATAACCCCCCCTAGTTACGTGGCGGGAGCAAGGGATCGGCGCCCGCCATGAATTCCACAGACACAGGGACAGACACAAGGCCACACTGCTAAACCGAGCCTCCGTGCCCCACGATCCGTGAAATTTGCAACGGGAACACGCGATCCCCCTTTTTGTCGCTTCCGTTCCATTAGCTGTTTCAGAGGGCAGGGACACATCAGGAAATCGAGGATTCCCAGTCAAACCGCGCCCCTTCCTCGTCCTGGAACCTCAGTGCAATCACACACAGCCCTCCACATTACACATCGTCCTGACTTTCTCCACCTTCCCCCTGCCCAGGCCGGCATGCTCCCAATGCTTCCAAACTGTGGCCACACAGCAGCACAACATCCAACCGTGTTTAATGTGCAGGCATCTTTTCCACAACTATCCCTTATTTTGTAATGTAGTTAGAACATCACACTGTCTATTCGTGCATTGGTTGTTTGGTCGGTCGGTTTGTTTTTGGTTGGTTGATTTAACTATAGGTCGCTGGAGCGAGGGTCCTCGCGCCGTGGCCCTGGCTGCCATAGATTCACAAGACTGTCTGAACCTGGCAGGAAACACAAGGATCCCCCCTCGTGCCGGTATTGGAGGCCAAGCTGTCACGGCTTCTGGAATCTTTCACAATCTGCCCGGACCCTGCCCCCGCGTGCCTTCAGTGGGTAGTGGATGATGAATGGGATACTTTCTACCCACAGATAGCAACGTTTCCATTCTACCTGGTCACTGAAGTTAAATTGGATGTGCATACCTCAGAATAAACTTGATCAATTACCTTTGCCAGATAACCAGAGCACCTAGGAAATGTGAGGACGGGGCCGGGGTGGGGTGGGGACCCAGGGGCAGAGCGTTTGGGGCTCCATAAGTTATTCTTGGGAGGTCCCCTGAAGGAATTTCATTTCAAACGAACCAACCAACCAAGAACAAGAAATGAAAGGAAATAAGTAAGAACATGAATTAAAGAATATACAAACAAACAAATAAATAAATGCATAAGAACAGCAGCTAAGCGAACACCGGGAAAGGACACAGGAATAGTAGCTGGTTGAAGGAATGGAAGGGGAATGGTCGAACAAGCTTCCCTAGGGGAGAAGAAAGCTTGATGTTGTGATGACTAGAAAACGTGGCTCAGCAAGCGCCGCAGGCCGCAGATGAGTGACACGGAGCTGAGGGCAGAGCACAACCCTGCGGCACCGCAGCCCGTGAAGGAGTGGTTGGCATGTGGAGCACAGGGCCTCCTTTCGTGGAAGGCGCCCCGTCCCCGGGTCCTGGCCGGACGAGCTTGTGGGGGAAAGCGAGGGACCAGTTGAGGGATCTTGGCGCCCAAGGAGTCGCGGGTGGCCATGAGAAGCCCAGCGAGCCAAGAGGGCGGAGCCTGGAAGGGGGCGGTGGGCAGTATATAAAAGGCCCGGCGGCACGGCGGGCCGGGGGCAATTTTACCCGAGAATTCGGGAGGTCGTGGAAGAGCCGAATCCTGGTGCTGGGCAGGCTCCAGCGAGGAGACGAGGAGGATCGCGGCGGCCCCCGGGAGTTGGAGCGCTTGCCTGTGCCCAGGACCCGGCTGGGGAACCCCCGCGGGAGCGAAGTCTTGAGAGCTAGCTGGGGAGAGCCGCACCTGAGGGGAGCCACTCCACGCACCAGGCCAGGCAAGGTGATGGAGGAGAAGCGGGTGCTGAGGGTCACGTGGAAGTGCCAGGTCCGCCTGGACATCAACCCGAACCACACAAGCAGCGAAAGCTTTGGAGAAACTCTCGGCCTTACCCATGACTCCACGCATCCTGAGGGAGACAGGCAACAGGAAGACCGTGAAGGGCTTTGCGCAAACAGCCTCCTGGGACCCTTGGCGAGGACTTGGCGCCCGCTGGAAGAGGCTGGCTCGGCAGGGCCCCGAAGCCTCAGTGCGGAAGGCAGGCATCGCACGACTCCCCGAGGGAGGAGCGGCTGGGCTCCGGATGCGCCCATCCCCCCAGCCCCGGGCAAGCACAGGGGCGCCAGGCGCTCCCTGGACATGGAAAGGGCCTCCTTATCCCACACCAGAGACATAGGCGTGCTCCTGTGCTGGGGCAGAAACTAGATGAGGCTGCACCCGGGGGAGCCAGAGTGCACTCTAAGACACCCGTCTACTCTGGACGCGGGCAGGGCCGCCACTCCCTACAGGACCCAGGCGCCCGCCCATTGCACGGTGCCCGCACTCGAGCCCCACGC
>JAEEGE010000429.1:0-15510 GCA_036346955.1 Dipus sagitta
GGGAATAATTGCAATCCCCGATCCCCATCACGAATGGTTCAACGGGTTACCCCGCCTGCCGCGTATGGTAGGCACACGCTTGACCAGTCAGTGTAGCGCGCGTGCAGCCCCGGACACTAAGGGCATCACAACCTGTTATTGCTCAATCTCGGGTGGCTGAAGCGCCACTTGTTCCGTCTAAGAAGTTGGGGACGCCGACCGCTCGGGGGTCGCGTACTATTACATGCCAGAATTCCTCGTTCGTTATCGAATACGACACATCGCTCCACCAACTAAGAACGGCCATGCACCCCACCCACGGAATCGAGAAAGAGACATCAATCTGTCAATCCTGTCCGTGCCAGGCCGGGTGAGTTTTCCCGTGTTGAGTCAAATTAAGCCGCAGGCTCCACTCCTGGTTGGTGCCCGTTCCCTTCAAATCCTTTAAGTTTCAGCTTTGCAACCATAAAACTCCCCCCGAACCCATAGACTTTGGTTTCCCGAAGCTGCCCGCGGGTTCATGGAAGAACGTCCGCCCGCATCGCCCAGTCTGCATCGTTTAGGTCGGAACTACGACGGTATCTGATCGTCTTCGAACCTCCGACAATTCGTTCTTGATTAATGAAAACATTCTGGCAAATGCTTTCGCTCTGGTCCGTCCTGCGGCCGGTCAAAGAATTTCACCTCTAGCGGCGCAATACGAATTCCTCCCGTCCGTATCCCTCTTAAGCATGGCCTCATTCCGAAAACCAACAAAATAGAACCCCGCGGTCCTATTCCATTATTCCTAGCTGCGGTATTCAGTGCGGCTCGGCCTGCTTTGAACACTCTAATTTTTTCAAGTAAACCCCTCCCAACTCCGCATCGTCCCCCGCGGGACACTCAGCTAAGACACGAGGGTCGCCGATAGGCAAGGGCCGGGGGAGCGTGCGTGAACTCTCCTCGCGGCGGACCGCCCGCCCGCTCCCAAGAAATCCACTACGAGCTTTTTACCTGCAGCACTTTAATATACATATTGGAGCTGGAATTTACCGGCGGCTGCTGCACCCACTTGCCTCCAATGGAACCTCGTTAAAGGATTTAAAGTGGACTCATTCAATTACAGGGCCTCGCAAGAGTCCTGTTATTGTTATTGTTTCGTGCACTACCTCCCGCGGTCGGGAGTGGTAATTTCGCCCTGCTGCCGCTATCCTTGGATGTGGTAGCCGTTACTCAGGATCCCTCTCCGGAATCGAACCCTGAATCCTCCCCGTCCACCCGTGGTCACCATGGTAGGCCACGGCGACTACCATTCGAAGTTTGATAGGCAGACAGTTCGTAAATGGGTCGTCGCCGCCACGGAGGGCGTGTGCGATCGGCCCGAGGTTATCTAGAGTCACCCAAAGCCGCCGGCGCCCGTCCCCCCACCGGAGCGGGAGGGAGCTAACCGGGTTGGTTTTGATCTGAAGAAAATGCACGCATCCACCCCGCGAGGGGGGTCAGCGCCCGTCGGCATGTATTAGCACTAGAATTAACCAACAGTATATTCAAGTAGGAGAGGAGCGAGCGACCAAAGGAACCATAACATATTAATGAGCCATTCCATTCGCAGTTTACTGTACCAGCCGTGGTACTTAGACATGCATTTCTTAATCTTTGAGAGCAAGCAATGCTACTGACAGGATCAACCAGTAGGAGCGCGGAACGAGCCGCGAGAGAGAACGGGGGGGCGGCGGTCCGGGAACCGCCCCCTCCTCCAGCGGCGGCGAGTCCGGGAACGCCGACCGAGCTCGTCCGGGGAGAGCAGTGACGGGGTTAGGACTGCGGACACCCGGCTCCACGGACGACCCGACCCCCCACCCACCGGGCCGCGAGACGAGGAGGGAGGAGGAAAGACACGAGGGGGTGCACCCGGGAAGGCCCACATCCCTCCCGCAAGCACCTCACCCGTCCGCCTACGCCGATACGTGCCCGACACCACCGCGGCGACCCGCCCAATCACCGAGACCGACACCCAGACCCCAACCCGCACCCAAGAGGAGGGCGGGAAAGGGCGGGGCCCCCAACGAGAGGCCAACCACCGGCGGGGACGGCGGTCACGGGGCGACGGGGCCGCAGCAGGCCCTCCGGCCGCAGATACGCACACGCGGTGACGCGGCCTCCCCTTCTGCGGGGTCGGAGGCCAGGCCGGAAGCACACGGACAGCCCGAGGACGTGGCTGCAGAGCCGTCGGCGCGGGGAAGAGCGCGGTATAAAGGCACGGCGACGGGCACGGGACGCCTCTCATCCGGCGTCCAGCGGGCCCGTGAAAGGGAGGCGACCCTCGGAGCCGACACGACACGGACGTCGCCCGGGTCACGCGCGGTTATCTCACCAACGGGCGCCCCCTTGGCCAGCGATTGGTCCCTCGCGACTCCGATGACGGAGCCCGGGCCGAGCAGAAACCCCTCCGACGCCCCCCACGCCACTGACCAGCAGGCTACGCCTCCTCACGGAGCCGAGGCCCCACCACGCCCCACCCGCAGAGTCGTCAGACGGCCCGAACACCCCTCCAAAACGGCTCTCCCCCCGACCGCCAGACGGGACCGAACAGCCCGCGGTGACAAAACACAGCCGCTGCGCGCAAGCGAGACCCTGGAACGCCACGGGTCAGCGGCACAGCCGTACGGATCGACCAGTCGGGAGGAGTGCCTGGTGTCAGGCGGGGAGGGGGACGAACAACGGCGGGCCGGGGGCCGGCGACACAGAGGGCGAAGGGAAACCCAACGGCAAGGCCCCTCCACAGCCAACCACACACACAGCATGTACGACAGGTACACCGTGGGATCACAACTACACACCGACCCACAACAACCGAGGGGCGTCCCACACGCCTGCCACGCCGAGCCGGCCCCCCCTTAAGGGGTGACCAAAGACCGTGGAGAGAACCTAACCGGAGGAGACCCCCACGCCACCGCCCCGCGACCCAACCCTCGCGCGATCAACCGCCAACTCCATCGACCCGACGGGCAACACATCCACTCCTCAGAGCCATCCGCGAATCCGACGACCCGGGTGTCCCGCTCCGAAAGGGGAGAGCCGCATCCCCCTGTGGCCGCGACCGGACCAGGCGCCCAGCCACACAACGTGCCGTGGCGCACACCGCCGGCAGCCCCGCGACACGGAGAGCACGGAGGCGAGCGGAGGGCTGCTCACCTAGCGGCCGGGAAGGGAGAGGGGGGAGGGGACGCGGAGCCCCCAACGCCCAAACCCCCCTCCTTCACGGACTCTCGCGCCACCGGCGGGGATGAAGCCGCCCGCGCACATGACGGGCCTAACGCGGGGGCCCACGACAGCACCCCACTAACACAGCGCAACGGACGGACGCATCGATCGGCCCATCTTGATCCTCCCCGAACTCAAGACAGGAGACGAGGGCCGCGGCAGGCGAAGATTCCATCGCACATCCCCCACCGCGGGGAGCCGCGAAAACCCCTCCCATGCCCCGGGCGGGGTGGGTGGGGCAAAAACCCAGGCCTACACGCGTCGAACAAGTCAACGAGAGACGCGCTACTACCGCAGACAAGGCGGTGGCCAACGGGGGATACGGGATCCCCGCTACCAAAGCAACACACCCGGGTCCAGATCGCTAAGAGAAGGGTCTATTTCTCACTGAGGGCGGGCCGAACCCACCCTCCAATCACGTTCCACGCGTCCAGCAAGCTGCGACAGGCATCGGAGGACGGGGGGCCGCGGTACCAGTAAGCCACAGGCATCTGAGCCAACCGCGGCGTCCGGGGACCCAGGGAATCAAGGCCATAACTCCCAAGAGGAGTCAGGGCCCGGGCCCGCCACACGATCGCTCGGCCACACTGACCCGACATCCGTGCTCAGCCCGGGGAGGGGGCTGGATCACGGAGTCATTGCGCTCGCCCGAAAGTCCCCGCACACACGGGTACTTGTGGAGCAACACACGTCTTTTTTTTCTTACCGCCTCGACCCCCGGACCAGCAAGAACTACGCCGCGCACAACACGGTGTCAACAGCACCATCGCAACGGTGGACGAGGAGGAGCTCGGGAGCATGAACGACACCTCCACTCACGCTCAGGCCTCGAGGCCAACTGGAGCGTCCCTGAGCACCACAAAGGCCAGTGCAAAGGCGCAGCACACACACCACTCGGGAGGTCCACGTGGCGCGGCAGCGGGGACAGCCCCTTCCGGCAGAGAGGGACAACCAACCGCACACGTGGACGGAGACGAAACGGCAAGCGAGAATCTGGTGCCTGCCGCACGCAACCGAGGAACCGCCAGCCACATTCAGGGCCAGAGGTTAACAACGCGGCCGATACCGCACCCCTTCCTTCCACACACCACCAACGTGGGAGTAGAAAGCGAGGGCCCCGCAGGCAGAACGAGAAGAGCGGTCCCATTCGCCTTGAATGTCCGCCATCTCCTGGCGCGGCTTAGGCCCGGCCCGTAGCAAAGCACAACAGAACCACATCGATTCAACGACCGCCAGGCAGAAGCACAAGCGGAGAGGCACCATATGGGCCCCCTCGGGAGCGGGAACCCAAGGACTCGGAAGAACAGGAAAACCGAGCCCGACCGGCAAGCAAACGGGATAGTCCGGACTCAGACTAACATATGCTCACAAGAAATCCACACAACCAGAGTGTAACTCGGGAAGACTCCCAGCAGGTGGACAACCGAGGGCTCCGGTCAAGATGCCCCGTAAAAAAAAAAAAAAAAAAACCTTCCCCTGAAGGGAAAAGGAAAAATCCACCACCCAGCCACACACTCGGGAGCTCCAGCCGGCGGCGCCCCAGAGAGTCGGAACCAAGACACCGGAAAGAAAAAAAGCCTCACGTAAAAGAAAAGCCCACCCCAAACCAAAGCACTCGGGAGGCTCCAGCCGGCGCACCCCAAGGAGTCCCAGAGACATGAGATCACGGGAAAGGCTGCCTCAACAAGGGGAAAACTTAAAATAAAAAAATAAAAAATTAAGAAATCACCCAATAACCACCTCACCTCGGAAGCTGTAGCCGGCGCGCCCCAATGAGCCACGTTCAAAGGCACCGAAAAAAGCTGCCCTCAAGGGAAAGAACATCACCAACCAAAGCACTCCGGGAGGCTTTCCAGCTGGCGCGCCCCAAGGAGGTGGGCATAAAAGATTGCCATCTCGCAAGGGGGACGGAGGAAAAAAAAATATGCACCAGGTGCAGGAGGAGCGAGACGGCCAACACACACAAGCTCAAACCCCGTTAAGACAAGCCTTCGCCACAAGCCCTACAGTGCACCGGGTTAGAGCGATGGACAACCGCCGGGAAGGGCTGATCGGGATGCCTGACACTCACAGCAAAAAGCACACGAAGGGTGGGCGGTGTCAAAGAGCATCATCGCGCACCTGCAGCGCGGAAAGCGGGAAGCACAAGCACGGGAAACAGCAACCCCAAGGAACACCACAGCAGCAGTACCAAGGCCTGATGACACGGAGGACCTGAGGCTCCCAGCCAGCGAACACGCAGAGCACGAGGGAGATGCCTCACAAAGCCAACAGCCCGGGACAAAGGTGCACCCAACGTCACAGCCAACCCACAGCCTTGGCGGCAACTCTCCGACAAAGACCGCGCACTCCCTACAGCTTTCACAGACCGAGACAAGCGGTCAGCACCATTCTGCAGGTCAAAATCTCCCAATTAGTGCCGTAAAACTCATGACGCCAGACAGCTTGGACAGTCCACGAGACCACTGGAATTCCGACCCGGGCCGGATACCTGGCCGCTCAGATGTTCCCTATCCACGAGAGAACCGGAGCTCTAAGAGACAACTGGTCGACCCCTCAGGGCAAAAACCGAGAACAGGGCGACGGGGCGGACTCTCCTACCACGCATGCGGCCGAGTCGGTCGCCCCTGCCGGCCACAACACCCACAGAGGCACTGCTCGTTTCCCCTCCCGACCGGACAGCCCAACACACCACAAGCAGACGGACACAGGGACAGGATGTGCGTCGATGCAGCGCGTGGGGTGGGGTGGCCCGGCCCCCTCCCCTCCACCGCGGGACCGACAACCAACCACCACGGTAACGACACAAGGACAGTTGAGGAAGGCCGCACCGCTCCGGGCCGTACGAGAACCGTCCCCTTAAGGTCCGCCACGTGCGCCCTTACCTCTACCTGTGCCGGCCCCCGCGTTCATCGTCGGTCGGACAACTGCACAAATTACAAGCCGTGAAACGCCACAAGACCCGTCGGAAGGGGCGCTCCACTCCACCGGCCCCCTCATGGCACGGCAAGGGGTTTGAGGCTCAGCTCGGGCGGCCCGGGCAACGCACACCGGGCCCCCTCACGCCACCCGTGCCGGCGTGGAGCGATGCCCCCCTCCGGCCTGGACGAGAACCGTCCCCCATAGGTCCTGCCACGGCGCCCGTCCCACGACCTGCCGGCCCCACGTCAGGCCGTCGGACAACGCACAAGTACAGAGCCGGTGAACGCCAAGCAAGACCCCCGCAAACCTCCACCCACCTGGGGGAAAGGAAACCCCGGGGCCACAACGGCCCCCTCCCGGGGCAGAACCGCCCTTACCCCGCCCGGCTCCTCCCCGACCTGCCCCCGGGGGAAACCCGGTGGGGGGGACAAGGGAAACAGTTAGCCGGGGGAACACCAATCGGGTTCCCCTTCGGAAGGGGGCGCCGCACGGGCAAGGAAACGGAGGGGGGGCGAGTTTTCCTCAAGCCACAAAACCCCCCCCCCGGGCGCCAAACTAACACTTTGCAGCCCCCACACCCCGAATCGGGAATCCCTCTTCACCGCTCCGGAAAAGAAACAAGCACACACCAAACACCCGGGACTCAATGGGGGGCGGCGGGGAGTCAATCAGACCCGGGGGCGGGGGTTAAACAGGGCGTGGGGGTCCCGCACATGAAGCAGGGCGTACTAGGCCACAACCGCACCCACCCCAGCGCCCAACGGTTAAAAGAAATAACACAGGATTTGGGGGTCGCCCGCCAAGAACCCCCCTCACCCCTCCTTTCAGGGGGGGCCAAAACCACCTAAACAACCATTTCGCAGGCCCAATTCCGCTAACGAAACCCCTCTGCCCACCCAAACTACCGAACTGGGCCGTCACAGGGGGTCTAGTAGACAGTGCTCGGCTCACAGGGGCCACTAGTCCCCCCTAGCCATAAAAGGGGGGCTCCTCAAAAACCCACCAAGACCCGGAACACCCCTAACTTACCACCCCCCCTCCAACAACGAGTTTCCGGGGGAAATTTCTAACGGCCAACAGACCCACCACACCAAACGACCCTGCGGGGGGGGGAGGGGGGGAGGGGAAATTCCCTCTTCACCCTCAGGGGAACAAATTTTAAATTTTTTATACCTGGAAACGCCCGGTTTCCGGCCACTCCGGGTGCAAAAAACCCAAAGTAGATTAACACGGAAGAACCCCCCCCCCCTACCCTACCCCGAAAAATGGGGAGAAGGGGGGGTGGGGGACTTAACAACACCCACCACCCCCTCCCCCACGATGAAAATTGGGCGGGGGGGCGGGGGGGGCGGCGGGCGGGGGGGCGCCGGGGGGGGCGGGGGGCAGCCTCAAACCAAAACACACCACTGGGCAAGATTCCCTCCCAAATCTTTTAGGGGGTTTCCCCCTCGCCCCCGCCCCGATGGGGACAAAATTTTTTTGGGGGGGGGGGGGGGCCCCCCCGGGCACAAAATCGCGTCAAGTAACCCGGGGGTCTCCCGCGTAGAAACCAAACATAGGACGTAAAATTGCATGTACCCCAACCCCCTTTCCCCCCAAACCCCCAAAAAGGGGCACGGGGGCCTCGGCAATACCCCCCCTCCCCTTTTCTGGCTTAAAAATGGGGCCCCCCCACGCGGGGGGGGGCCCGGGGGAAACCAGGGCATGCCTGCCGGCACATTAGTCAGAAAAAAGCCCGTAACTGGGTTTTAAACCCTTTTTGGGGGCCCCCACAGCCTTTCCCGCTCCGTTCCTAAAAAGTATCCCAGGCATTTTTCCCCATCCCCTTCTCCCTCCCTCTCCAGCTAGGTGCTCGCTCGCCTCGCTCCCACTCACTCCTCACTCTTGCTTAGTCTCCCCATCTCTCTCAAGCTAAAATAAAAAGCCGCCTTTCCAGTAGGGGTAAACTCAGAAGAAACATCCCCCAGGTGATTTATTAATAATGAAATTCTTACTCTTTGGCTTCAGTGCTTGTTTCTTTAAATGCCACAAAAAAAAACCCTAGGAAAAAAAACTTCCTTTCCCCCACAACATCCCCCTTTTCTAACATGCTCTCATTTTATAAAAAACCTTTCACACAGAAAATCACACGCATTTTAAAAATAAAAAAAAAAAAAAAAGAAGAAAAGAAAGAAAAGAGAAGGGGGGCACGTGTGGGGGGCACCTTTTAATCCCAACACTCCGGGCAGATAGGGGCGCTGTGACCAAAAGGGCCACCCGAAGTTTTAAGAAAAATTTCCCAGATAAACACATCTTTTTCGTTTGCCATGTTAGGGGCTCTCACTACCCCCCCCCCAAATTTAAGTAATAATAGTAAATAAATATTATTCTTAAAAAATTTGGGGGGAAATGGCATCTTGGCACAAAGCCTGAAAACGGTTTAAATTTCCCAACAAATTTCACAAAAAAACCCACCACAAAATGGGGCCGGGGTTTTTCCTTTGCAGGGCCGAGACCCACATCATCCCCACGCAAAAAATCTAAAATTTTTACGGGGGGGGGGGGGGGCTAAAAAAATTTTTTTATCTTTTCTTATGTTTGGTTTCCCCTTGACACAAAATACCGACCGCCACTCCACCTCAAAAGGACACGGAAGAAACTGATGGAGTCATTCCCCCAACCCCCCCCCCTACCACCATGAAAAGGGAAAAGGGGGGCCAGCGGACCCGGGCCGGCCCCGAACAGGCAAATGGGAATTTAGAATATCTTTTTGATCACAGGAAAATGGGGCCCGCCTAGGGGGCGGCTGGGGGAGATTTACGGGAAAACGGGGTAAAAGGTATAGGGGAGACACTCCAAAGCGCGAGCCGGGGGGAGGGGTTTGGGGCACCACTATGCTTTGGCAAAAAAAAGGAGGCAAAAAACCAAAAGAACCGACCGGGCTGCTGCAACATCCCGGGGCCCGGGCACACAGTTTTTTTCCCACCACCCACTTACAATTAGATCCCTAAATCGCCCCGGGTGGGTTTAAAACACTCCTACGAGGACTGGGGGGGGGAAGGGGCCACGAGGGGTAAAATCGAGGCGGGCCCACGGCCCAAAGGGCCAAAATTGCCCGGGGGCGGGGGGGCGGGGGGGCGGGGTGGGGGGGAGGGGGAAACAGGGGGGGACGGGGCAAAGGGGGAAAAAAGCTAGACCCAAAGAATTTAAGCGTCAAATGGACCCGGGGGTCCCTCGTACCCCCACAAAGCGTCCCAACGTTTTGCGGCTCTCATGTCTGGGGGGAAACACAAACCAAATAGGCTGCTGTAAACACCGATCAGTCACACATCCCACTGCCTCGGGGCATTCCAAAAAAAGCCCCCCAGATGCTTATTCTTTCTGGACAGGAAAACACCCGACCCCGGTATAGAGAGACAAGGGGGAAGGGGGGAAAAGGGGGGGAGAGAGGGAACGACTCGGGGGGTGACCAACTACCAACTAAGGGAATTGGAAAACAATAACCCCTAAATGAAGGGAAGCTTCAACAGCCGGGAAAAAACAACCCCAAACCCTCAACTTCATCAAACTAAAACAAAATAAGAGATCATCATATCATCCGCCCCAGGGCAGAGGGGCCCCCAAACGTTTATCCCCCATGAAATTTCCCAATTTTCGCTTTTTAAACGGTTTCTGGGGGGTCGCCTGGACCAGAAAACGTTCCTGGGGGACCGGGGATCGGATGTAAACCGAAACTATTAACCCAAAAGAAGGCTGGCATGTACCCCAACCCGACCTGAATTGGGGAAAAGGGTGGGGGCCCTGGGGGACAAAGGTGGGGGGGTTACGGGGGAGGGGAGGGGAAAAGGCTCTCCAAAACTCCCTGACATGATGGAAGCGTGGGTGGCACTTGGGATTCCCCACCAAAAGTGCAGGACAACCAAAAATCGGGCCCCCGGTTTTGTTAACAAACCCGACCTCGCAACTTTCTTTCACCACCTTTCCCTTCCAAAAAAGGCATAACCCCCAATCGCCCCGGAACTAAGCACTGCCCATCCCCCCCACACCACACACCACACACAACAAACACACCCCCCCAATTTTGCCAATCTGAAAGGCTGGATTCCGCACAGGGCCAAAATCCCCCGCCCTGGGGTCCCACCCTCTCCGGGAAGAGGGGAACTGGCATCTCAAAAAACCCCACGGCCCGCCTCTCCGGGGTTTAAAACGGCACCCTCCTGAAAAAAAAAAAAAAGGGTCTAAGCCAAGAACCCCGGCAAAGCACTGCTTTTGGGGGGCATATGATTCCCACCAAAACATTCAAGGGAAATTCTTGCCACTGTCCCGCCCTTCAGGGGACACAAGCCAAATGCCTAGCTCTGTAACACGTGGTCAGCACACAGTCAACTCACCGCCTCACCCATTCCAAAAAGCAACCGCGATGCTAATTTTATTTCCCAGGATCGGTAAACCTGGACCACGGGGAGAAACTCACAGGGAGAACCGGGGGGAGGGAGGGGGGGGAGAGAGAAGGAGAAGAGAAGAGAAGAAGATAAAAAGTTTTTTTTTTTTTTTTCTTTCTTTTTTTCACCTTTCCAAAGGTTAAAAACTCGACAGGCATCACATGTGAGGCTTGCTTCTTTAAAAGTGTTCATATAAAAACCATAGGAGAGACAGAAAAACTCAGTCCATCACCACAACAACACCCACTTTTATGAAATTTTTCCTTTTACTTAGAAACCCCCAACGAAAAACGCACTTTAAAAAAAAGGGAAAAAGGGGAAAAAGGAAAGAAAAGAATGGGTGGGGTGAATGGGTTTACTCCCCACTAACCTGAAAAGCCAGGTACAAAAAAGGGGGGCATGTGTCTGTTGTTAGTTCTGTTTGCAGGCAGGAACCCTAGCATTCATTCTCCACAGGAAAATCCTACAAGTCATCTGGGTAAGTCCTGGCTGGACGAAAAATCATCTCTGATACCGGCGTCTCCACCTCAAACCGATACTATATAGGAGACTCGTGAGAAGGCTGCATGTACCCCCCAGCCAACCTCCCATCTCCCGGTGGTGAAATATTGGGAAGAAGGGGCGGGCTAGCCTGGTGGCAGCGGCAAGTGGCGAGATGGGAATACGTAGAAGTTGTATCTGTCCCAGGAAGAATGGTTGGGCGTGGCGCAGTGCACACATGTGGGAGTGACAGGACAGGGAGGAGGAAAAGGCTCACTCAAGCTTGGCATCCAAAAGTCAGCCCTCCCTAGGCTGCACGAGTGCCCACAGCCCCTTGGGGAATGAGAGTGGAAGCTAGAGCTCCGGGAATGAGGCTGGCCACCGCCACCTGGGCTGTGTTGGGTGGAAGAAGGAAGGTGATCCCCACCCCACAGCCTGACAGAACAGAAACCTAGTCAGTCCTTACACTCTCCCGATAAAAAGAAAAGAAGAAACTTATTTTAGTGACAACTCCAGTAAATGTAAACAATAACAACAAGGTCAAGAACATGGGCATTCTTCCCCGTAACTGATGCGTATCCTACCCCCATAATGCACTACCACATCCCCATGGGGCCAAGATGAGGTAAGATGAACCAACATGTGCGTTCACGATACTGGGTACCAGCCGAACTCGATTGTTTTTAGTAAATAAATAAAAGAACCTGCCACTCCCCACAAGGATGCCTATGACCGCCAGCATGATCTTTACTTAGGAAGGAATTTTAACTGTAGGCCGACCTAGGCTACATAATTAGGGACTCTCCCGCTCCCTCCTCTCTCTCTCCCCCCCCTCTCCAAAAATAAAAAGCCAAGGACTAAAGTCATGCCTGTATATTTTACCTTTCCCTTTAACACATTAATAGGCGGAGTGGGGTGACTGACTGATAGGGGGGGGAGAAAAATTGTATGTAAGGGAAGGTCTCCGCATGTTTTAAAACATGCCGGACTGTCTGACGTTTGATAACAAACAAAAACCTTCACATCCTAAAAAAAAAAATTTTTTAAACTAATTTTGAAGCAAAACCGAAAGATGGGATTTGCCCGGGGGAACAACATGGACACACACACACCCCACACACACACACACACACACCCCGCCTCACATGGCATCCCTAACACCCTTTGAAACGTGAGACGGGGGAGGTTTTTTGGGCAGTAGAAGTAGCAAAAGGGCCCACTGCTCATCCACTTCATTCTCTCTCTCCCCCTTTTCCTCTCCCCTCTCTTTTCCCTCTCTCTTTCTCTTTTTCTCTTTTCTCTCTCCCATTTCACTATCTCTTTAAATAAAAAACTACAAAATCTGGGGTGGTGCAAAAACCCCTTTTAACCCCACACCAAGAGGAAAGGGGTTTGGGGAGGATTGCCAGGTTTGAGGCCCCCTGAGACTCCATAGTAATTTTCCAGGTCACCCTGGGCTATTGAGGCCCTACCGCAAAAACAAAAGAAAAAAAAAAAAAAAAAAAAAGAAAGAAAAAAGGAAAAAAGAAACACCATAAATATAATAAGAAATAACCCGAAGAGTGAAATTAACAAAAAAGCTTTTTGGGAAAACCAGAAGGGAAAAAAGAAGGTAGTGTGGGACAGTGCAAGAAAGCCAAAAAAACCTACAAGGTTTTCTGTGGTGACCACTCAGAAAAAAAATCTTTTTTTTTTTTTTTTTCTTAAAATGAAGTATAGAATTAAACAGAGAAAAATGAAAAACCCCTTTCACTCCAGCCCTCACTCGAGAAGCTGACGGAGGAAAATCCGTGAGTTCAGGCCATCCCGTGAGCTCTGCATGAGTGGGCTGGTTTTTGGGCAGGGCCCCCGTTTTCCCCAAATTTTTACGGTTTCCCCCTTTCAAAAAGGCAACCCTCTAAAAAAAATGGCCAAAAAAACCCGGGGCCGAGGGAAACACAGGGGCCTGCTAGGGTTTTCCCAAAAAACGGGCCCAAAACGCCTTCGGGAGGCTTTCCCCTTCCCTTCCCCCCCCCTCCCCTCAAATAAAAGTGGAAAATCAGGGGCCCCCCCTGATCTGCCGGCTGCTGCCATGGGTGGAGGGGGTTTGGGGGGGTGGGGGAAAAGCGGCCAAACAACAATGCCACGTGATTCCTTTCCTTTCCCCGCAGGGGCCCCAGCGGGAAACCCAAACCCCCATCCCAGGGCAGGCTTTCCTGCCCAAATTTCCGCGGCGGGGGCTCGAAAAATCATTCAAGAGCCTCCCCCCACCCCCACCCCCAAACCCCATAAAAATAAGAAACCGTTTTTCTTTGTTTTACTTTTTTTTTTCCCCCTCCCTCCCGCCTTTTTTTTGAAACAATGACGGCAATCTGTTAATTTTTTTTTTGCTTGGACAAGTGACGGTAAGGTTTTAATTTAAAAATCTGAGGAAAACACTTCAAAAGTTTAAATTTCAATACCCAAACATTTTTTTTGGGGGAAAGACCCCCGGGGAACCTGACATCACACGGGCCCTCCGCCTACATTTTAAAAAGAAGGGAAAAAACACACATTCAGATTTTTAAGAAATTCACGCCCCCGCTCACCAAATTCGTCCTTTAAAAAAAACAAAACAAATGGCGGGAGGCAGGGCGGGCCTGTGGTATTAAGGGATCACTGGGGAGGTTTTGGGGTCCTCTTTTTTTTGTAAACCCGAAAAGGGAACTGAGGGAGGCGGTGGGGTGGTGGGACCCAAGGGCCCCGGTTCAACACCTCAGTAAAAATAATAATAATAATAAAAAAAAAAATAATAATAATAATAATCGAATCTATACAACATACGCTAAGGAATAATCATTGTCAGCAAACCCCAATTTTCAACAAGATTTTTTTTTGGGGGGAGGCAGGATCTAAACTCAAGTTCTAGAGTTATTTGCACACGCAGCAAGCAGTTTATCCACGAGCGATCTCCCCACTCATTTTAAATTAAATTTAATTAATTTATTCTTTTTATTTTTATTATTATTTATTTATTTTGGTTTTTCGGGGTAGGGTCCTCCCCCCAGCCCGGGGCCCGGAATTCACGCCCAAAAAAATTAAATACTTTGCACTGGTTACTTTCATCACTGATTTTTTTCTAAGATCACAGCGATCCAGAATTCTGCTCCCGAAAAAAAACAGAAAATTCGTAAAAAAAAAAAAAAAATGGGCCGGGCGTGGGGCGCACGCCTTTAATCCTCCCCACTCGGAGGCAGAGGTAAGGATTGCTTGAGTTCTTGGCCCCCTGAACGGGGCTAGAGTAAACCCCCGCCTCAAAAAGAAAGAAAGAAAGAAAAAAAGAAAGAAAGAAGAAAGAAAGAAAGAAAACATAAAAAAAAAGCAAAAAAAAGGAACCAAATTTTACAGTTTTATTTGATTGCACCGGGAGGTGACAGGATTTTACTTAGCGCCCTTACCAAGACCCTTCAGCCCAGTCATTGGAAATTTTTTTTATTTCTGTTTTTAAAATTTTATTCGGGGGTTTTTTTTTTTTTCTTTGCTTATTTGATGGAAAGTTTAAATATGCACAGAGACTTAGGGAAAAAATGCCCAAAATTAAAGGCATGTGTCCCATTTTCCGGCTTTTATTCTTTCGTTGTCATTTTCAAGAAAAGAGACCAACAAGAGGGGGGGGAGGGAGAATGGGTGTGAACCTTTTCAAGAGGCAAGATGAACTCCTCCCAGCCCCTTTAAATGTTTTCTCCTCTCTACTCTCCCTCTCTCTCTCTCCTCCTCTCCTCCTCTTATCTTCCTCTCTCCCCCTCTCTCTTTGCCCAGCTGGAACCACTCTGTAGGCCCACATGGCCCCCAAACTCACAGTGATCTTCCCACCTACCTACCCCCACCTACCTCAGGCTCCGATGATGCTGGGGTTAAAGGGTTAGAAATATTTTTTAATTCCCATTTAACTTGAATCCAATTTTCAGATTCATATGGTAATGTCCCGAAAATAATCTGGAAAAGTTTTGAATTTGGGTTACTCAGCTCCTCCTCTCCTTTTTACTAGTCCCAAACCCCCCCAAAGGTTAAAGTTGCCCTTCATTCTTCCGTCATCCTTTAAGCAAGATGATGAATCATCAAAATCTAGTGCTTTTACTCTATCTGTGTGGGTTGCAAAAAACATATGTAATGAAAGGTGTTTGTTTTAGACAAATAAAATTCTCTAATCCGGGAACTTTGGAGGGAAGCACCAAAAGGGTGTCTTTACTTTACTTTGCGCACAACAGGCCCTGGTGCATGCGCTCTCTCTCTCTCTCTTTCCCCTCTCTCTCTCTCTCCACCTTTCCCCCCCCAAATTTTAAAAGGGTTTCAGTGAGTAGACAAATGAAACCAAAAATTGCAACAAAAAAAAGAGGCACAAAACCTTTCTGGGATCCCAAAAAATAAGACCTGATTCTGGGCCAGCTGGAGTAACTTTTTGGGCCCAGGAAAGCATTTAAGTTTTCTGGAAAACACGAACTTTCAC
>JAEEGE010000058.1:0-10394 GCA_036346955.1 Dipus sagitta
ACAAACAGTAGTTAATGTGAAACAAGTAAGGTAAGTTTGTTCTTTCTACTTCGCATCCATCAGAAGAAGACAACAGAAAGAAACAGTAGATTATGTGAAACAAGTATGGTAGTATGTTCATTGTACTTCCTGCATCAGTTAAGACAACAGAACCAAACAGTAGTTTATGTGAAACAAGTAAGGTAAGTTTGTTCATTGTACTTCGCTGCATCAGGATAAGAGAAGAGAACCAAACAGTAGTTTATGTGAAACAAGTAAGGTAAGTTTGTTCATTATACTTCGCTGCATCAGGATAAGACAAGAGAACCAAACAGTAGTTTTATGTGAAACAAGTAAAGTAAGTTCGTTTCTTTCGACTTCACTGCATCAGCTTTAAGGCAACAGAACCAAACAGCAGTTTTATGTGAAACAAGTAAGGTAAGTTTGTTCATTGTAATTCGCTGCAGCATAACACAAAAGAAACAAACAGGAGTTTATTTGAAACAAGTAAGGTAAGTTTCTGCATTGTACTTCGCTGCATCAGGATAAGAGAACAGAAACAAACAGTAGTTTCTGGGAAACAAGTGAGTAAGTTTGTTCTTCTAATTCGCTTCATCAATATAAGACAACAGAAACAAACAGTAGTTAATGTGAAACAATAAGGTAAGTTTGTTCTTTCTAATTCTCTTCATCATGATAACAAAACAGAAACAAACAGTAGTTAATGTGAAACAATTAAGGTAAGTTTGTTCATTGTAATTCGCTGCATCAGGATAATACAACAGAAACAAACAGTAGTTCCTGTGAAACGAGTAAGGTAAGTTTGTTCCTTCTACTTCGCTACATCAGAATAAGACAACAAAAGAAAAGTAGATTATGTGAAACAAGTAAGGGAAGTTTGTTCATTGTACTTCACTGCATCCGGATAAGACAAAAGAAACAAATCAGTATTTATGTGAAAACTAGTAAGGTAAGTTAGTTCATTGTACTTCGCTGCATCGATAAGACAAGAGAACCAAAACAGTAATTATGTGAAACAATGAAGTAAGTATCTTCCTTCGACTTCACTGCATCAGCTTTAGACAACAGAACCAAACAGCAGTTTATGTGAAGCAAGTAAGGTAAGTTTGTTCATTGTAATTCGCTGCAGCAGGAAAACACAACAGAAACAAACAGTAGTTTATTTGAAACAAGTAAGGTAAGTTTCTGCATTGCACTTCGCTGCATCAGATAAGAGAACAGAAACAAACAGTAGTTTCTGGGAAACAAGTAAGGTAAGTTTGTTCGTTCTATTTCGCTTCATCAGGATAAGACAACAGAAACAAACAGAATTTTATGTGAAACAAGTAAGGTAAGTTTGTTCATTGTAATTCGCTGCATCAGGATAATACAACAGAAACAAACAGTAGTTTATGTGAAGCAAGTAAGGTAAGATTGTTCATGTACTTCGCTGCGTCAGATAAGACAACAGAAACAACATAGTTTTCTGGAAACAGTAAGGTAAGTTTGTTCTTTCTAATTCGCTTCATCAAGATAAGACAACAGAAAACAACTGTAGTTAATGAAACAAGTACAGTAAGTTTTGTTCATCTACTATCGCTTTATCAGGATAATACAACAGAAACAAACAGTAGTTTATGTGAAACAAGTAAGATATGTTTGTTCGTTCTACTTCGCTTCATCAGCATAAGACAATAGGATACAACAGTAGTTTAATGTGAAACAAGAAAGGTAAGTTTGTTTTCGTTCTAATCTTCGCTTCATCAGAATAAGACAACAGCAAGAAACAGTAGATTTTGTGAAACAAGTAAGGAAGTTTCGTTCGTTCTATTTCGCTTCATCAGGATAAGACACAAAACAAACAGAAGTTTGATGTAAACAAGTAAGGTAAGTTTTTCATTGTAATTCGCTGCATCAGGATAATACAACAAACAAACAGTAGTTTTGTGAAGCAAGTAAGGTAAGAATTGTTCATTGTACTTCGCTGCGTCAGGATAAACAACAGAAACAAACAGTAGTTTCTGGAAACAAGTAAGGTAAGTTTGTTCTTTCTAATTCGCTCAATCAAGATTAAGACAACAGAAACAACTGTATTAATGTGAAACAAGTAAAGTAAGTTTGTTCATTCTACTCGCTTTATCAGGATAATACAACAGAAACAAACAGTAGTTTATTGAAACAAGTAAGATATGTTTGTTCGTTCACTTCGCTTCATCAGCATAAGACAATAGGAACAAACAGTAGTTAATGTGAAAACAAGAAAGGTAAGTTTGTTCGTTTCACTTCCTTCAATCAGAATAAACAACACAAGAAACAGTAGATTTGTGAAACAAGTAAGGTAAGTTTGTTCATTGTACTTCACTGCATCAGCTTAAGACAACAGAACCAAACAGTAGTTTATGTGAAACAAGTAAGGTAAGTTTGTTCGTTGTCCTTCGCTGCATCAGGTTAAGACAACATAACCAAACAGTAGTTTATGTGAAACAAGTAAGGTAAATTTGTTCATTCTACTTCGCTTCATCAGGATAATACAACACAAACAAGCAGTAGTTAATGTGAAACAAGTAAGGTAAGTTTGTTCATTGTACTTCGCTGCATCAGGATAAGCAAGAGAACTAAACATTAGTTTATGTGAAACAAGTAAGGTAAGTTTGTTCATTGTACTTCGCTGCATCGGATAAGACAAGAGAACCAAACAGTAGATTATGTGAAACAAGTAAAGTAAGTTCGTTCATTCGACTTCACTGCATCAGCTTTAGACAACAGAACCAAACAGCAGTTTATGTGAAACAAGTAAGGTAAGTTTGTTCATTGTAATTCGCTGCAGCAGGATAACACAACAGAAACAAACATATTTATTTGAAAACAAGTAGGTAAGTTTCTGCATTGTACTTCACTGCATCAGGATAAGAGAACAAAACAAACAGTAGTTTCTGGGAAACAAGTAAGATAAGTTTGTTCGTTCTATTTCGCTTCATCAGGATAAGACAACAGAAACAAACTGTAGTTAATGTGAAACAAGTAAAGTAAGTTTGTTCGTTCTACTTTCGCTTCATCAGGTAATACAACATAAACAACCATAGTTTATGTAAACAAGTAAGATATGTTTGTTCGTTCTAACATCGCTCTCAGCATAAGGCAATAGGAACAAACAGTAGTGAATGTGAAACAACGAAGGTGAGTTCGTTCGCTCTACTTCGCTTCATCGAGAATAAGACACAGAAAGGAACAGTAAGATTATGTGAAACAAGTAACTAATTTGTTCATTGTACTTCCCAATATCAGGATAACACAACAGAACCAAACAGTAGTTTATGTGAATCAATAAGGTAATTTCGTTTGTTCTAATTCACTTCATCAGGATAAGACAACAGAAACAAACAGTAGTTAATGTGAAACAAGTAAAGTAAGTTTGTTCGTTCTACTTCGCTTCATCAGAATAAGACAACAGAAAGAAACAGTACATTATGTGAAACAAGTAAGGTAAGTTTTGTTCATTGTACTTCACTGCATCAGGTTAAGACAACAATCCAAACAGTAGTTTATGTGAAACATTAGTAAGTAAGTTTGTTCATTGTACTTCGCTGCATCACGATAAGACAACAGAAATGAACAGTAGTTTTATGAGAAACAAGTAAGGTACGTTTGTTCATTCTACTTCGCTTCATCAGGATAATACAACAGGGACAAACAGTAGTTTATTGAAACAAGTAAGGTAAGTTTGTTCTATTGTAGTTTGCTGCATCAGGATAAGACACACCAGGACAAACAGTAGTTATGTGAACCAGTAAGGTAAGTTTGTTCGTTCATACTTCGCTTCATCAGAATAAGACAACAGAAAAGAAACTGTCAGATTATGTGAAACAAGTAAGTCAGTTTGTTCAATGTACTTCACTGCATCATGTTAAGACAACAGAACCAAACCAGTAGTTTATGTGAAAGAAGTAAGGAAGTTGTTCGTTCTAACTTCGCTAATTAGGATAAGACAATAGGAACAAACATATTAATGTGAAACAACTGAGGTAAGTTCGTTCGGTCTACTTCACTCAGAATAAGACAACAGAAAGAAACAGTAGTTATGTGAAACAAGTAAGGTAAGTTTGTTCATTGTACTACGCTTGCATCAGGATACGAGAAGAGAACCAAACAGTAGTTTATGTGAACAAAGAGTAAGTTTTGTTCATTATACTTCGCTGCATCAGATAAGAAAACAGAAACAAACAGTAGTTTATGACAAACAAGTAAGGTACGTTGTTCATTCTACTTTGCTTCATCAGATAATACAACAGAAACAACAGTAGATAACGTGAAACAAGTTAACGTACGTTTGTTCATTGTACTTCACTACATCAGATAAGACAACAGAACCAAACAGTCAGTTTATGTGAAACAAGTAAGGTAAGTTTGTTCATTGTAATTATGCTGCATCAGGAATAATACAACAAAACAAACCGTAGTTTATGTGAAGCAAGTAAGGTAAGATTGTTCATTGTACTTCGCTGCATCAGGATAAGACAACAGAAACAAACATTAGTTTCTGGGAAACAAGTAAGGTAAGTTTGTTCTATTCAATTCGCTTCATCAGGATATAGACAACAGAAACAAACTGCAGTTACTGTGAAAAAGTAAAGTAATGTTGTTCGATTTCACATCGCTTTATCAGGATAATACCAACAAAACAAACAGATTTAATTGTGAAACAAGTAAGTAAGTTTTTCTTTCTACTTCGCTCCATCAGAATAAGACAACAGAAAGAAACAGTAGATATGTGAAACAAGTAAGGTAGTTGTTCATTGTACTTTCCGCATCATGTTAAGACAACAGAACCAAACAGTAGTTTATGTGAAACAAGTAAGGTAAGTTTGTTCATTGTACTTCGCTGCATCAGGATAAGACAAGAGAACCAAACAGTAGTTTATGTGAAACAAGTAAGGTAAGTTTGTTCATATACTATCGCTGCAACAGATAAGACAAGAGAACCAAACAGTATTTATGTGAAACACAGTAAGGTCAGTTTGTTCATTGTACTTCGCTGCATCAGGATAAGAAAAGAGAACCAAACGGTAATTTATGTGAAACAAGTAAGGTAAGTTAGTTCATTGTACTTCGCTGCATCGGATAAGACAAGAGAACCAAACAGTAGATTATGTGAAACAAGTAAAGTAAGTTCGTTCGTTCGACTTCACTGCATCAGCTTTAGACAACAGAACCAAACAGCAGTTTATGTGAAACAAGTAAGGTAAGTTTGTTCATTGTAATTCGCTGCAGCAGGATAACACAACAGAAACAAACAGTAGTTTATTTGAAACAAGTAAGGTAAGTTTCTGCATTGTACTTCGCTGCATCAGGATAAGAGAACAGAAACAAACAGTAGTTTCTGGGAAACAAGTAGGGTAAGTTTTTTCGTTCTATTTCGGTTCATCAGGATAAGACAACAGAAACTAACAGAAGTTTATGTGAAACAAATAAGGTAAGTTTGTTCATTGTAATTCGCTGCATCAGGATAATACAACAGAAACAAACAGTAGTTTATGTGAAGCAAGTAAGGTAAGATTGTTCATTGTACTTCGCTGCATCAGGATAAGACAACAGAAACAAACAGTAGTTTCTGGGAAACAAGTAAGGTAAGTTTGTTCTTTCTAATTCGCTTCATCAAGATAAGACAACAGAACCAAACTGTAGTTAATGTGAAACAAGTAAAGTAAGTTTGCTCGTTCTACTTCGCTTCATCAGCATAAGACAATAGGAACAAACAGTAGTTAATGTGAAACAACTAAGGTAAGTTCGTTCGCTCTACTTGGCTTCATCGGAATAAGACAACAGAAAGAAACAGTAGATTATGTGAAACAAGTAACGTAAGTTTGTTCATTGTACTTCGCTACATCAGGATAAGACAACAGAACCAAACAAGAAGTTTATGTGAAACAAGTAATGTAAGTTCGTTTGTTCTAATTCACTTCATCAGGATAGGACAACAGAAACAAACAGTAGTTAATGTGAAACAAGTAAGGTAAGTTTGTTCGTTCTACTTCGCTTCATCAGAATAAGACAACAGCAAGAAACAGTAGATTATGTGAAACAAGTAAGGTAAGTTTGTTCATTGTACTTCACTGCATCAGGTTAAGACAACAGAACCAAACAGTAGTTTATGTGAAACAAGTAAGGTAAGTTTGTTCGTTGTCCTTCGCTGCATCAGGTTAAGACAACATAACCAAACTGTAGTTTATGTGAAACAAGTAAGGTAAGTTAGTTCATTCTACTTCGCTTCATCAGGAAAATACAACACAAACAAACAGTTAGTTAATGTGAAACAAGTAAGGTAAGTTTTGTTCATTGTACTTCGCTGCATCAGGATAAGACAAGGGAACCAAACATTAGTTATGTGAAACAAGTAAGGTAAGTTTGTTCATTGTACTTCGCTGCAATCGGATAAGACAGAGAACCAAACAGTAGATTATGTATTCTGGGAAACAGTAAGGTAATTTGTTCATTCTAATTCGCTTTATCAAAGGGAAAAAACAACAGAAACAAACAGTAATTTATTTAAACCCAAATAATATATGTTTGATCGTCTACTTCGCTCATCAGCATAAGACAATATGAACAAACAAAGTTTTAAAGTGAAACAACTAGGTGATTCTTTCGCTCCCACATCGCTTCAATCCCAAAAAAGACACAGAAAAAAAACATAGATTTTTTAAACAAGTAAGGTAAGTTGTTCATTTTAAATTCGTGACATCAGGGTAAGACAAGAGAACAAACATAATGTTGTGAAACAAGTTAAAGGGAATTTGTTCTTGACTTCGCTGCATCGAGATAACAACAGAAAAAAAAAATAGTTCATGTGAAACCAAATACTTTAAATTCGTCAGCTCCAATTTTACTTCATCAGGAAAAGACAACAGAAAGAAACAGTAGTTTAAAGAGAAACAAGAAAGGGAAGTTTTTTGGGGGGTTTTTTTGTTCGACTTTGCTTCATCAGAATAAGACAACATAAAGAAACAGTGGTTTTTGTAAAAAAAGTAACGTAAGTTGTTTTATTGTACCCTTTACTGCATCAGGTAAGGGCAAAAGAACCAAACAGTAGTTTATGTGAAACAAGTAAAGGGAATCTGTTGTTTTTACTTTGATTCATTAGGATAAACAAAAGACCCAAAAAGTAGTTAATGGAAACAACTAAGATAAGTTCGTTTTTGGGCTACTTTTACTTCAGAATAAGACAACAGAAAGAAACAGTAGATTTTGTGAAACAACTAAGGTAGGTTTGTTTATTGGGGGAAAATCCTGCATGAGGACAAACAAAAGAACCAACAGAAATATGTGAAACAAGTAAGGTAAGGGGTTTGTTCATTGACTTTGCTGCATCAGGGTAAAGAAGAGAACCAAAAAAATAGTTTATTGGGAAAAAATAAGGTAAGTTTGTTCATTTTACTTTTGCTGCATCGGATAAGAAACAGAACAAAACAGAGTTTATGAGGAACAAGTAAGTACTTTGTCCATTTTATTTCGCTTCATCAGGATAATACAACAGAAACAAACATATTAATGTGAAACAAAGTAAGGTACGTTTCTTCATAGTACTTCACTGCATCAGGTAAGAACCAAAAAAGAAAACCCAAAAAGAGTTTAAGTGAAACAAGTAAGGTAAGTTTATTCATTATTTAAATTTTTTGCATCAGGATAATTTCAACAAACAAACAGTAGATTAAGTGAAGGGAGGAAGGAAGTTTGTTCATTGTACTTCGCTGCATCAGGATAAGAGACCGAAACAAACAGTAGTTTAATGGAAACAAGTAAGGTAATTTTGTTTTGTTGTACTTGCTTTATCAGATAAATACAACAGAAACAAACATTAGTTTATGTAAAACAAGAAAGATATTTTGTTTGTTCTACTTCGCTTATCAGCATAAGACATAGGAACAAACCGTAGTTTAATGTGAAACAACAAAGGACGTTCGTTCGTTCTACTTTACTTCAGAATAAGACAACCCGAAAGAAACAGTAGATTAAGTGAAACAAGTTTAAAGGGACGTTTGTTTCATTGACTTCACTGCATCAGGTTAAAAAACAAACCAAAAAGTATTTAGTGAAAAAGTAAGGTAAGTTTGGGTTTATTGTAATTCGCTGCATGAAAGGGTAATACCACAGAAACAAAGAGTAGTTCCATGAAAGAAGATAAGGAAAGTTTGCTCCTTCTACTGCTACAACAGAATAAGACAACAGAAAGAACACAGAGATTATATGAAAAAAGTAAGGTAAGTTTGTTCCTTTTCTTTGCTACATCAGAATAAGAAAACAGAAAGAAACAGAGAAAATTGAAACAAGTAATGTAAGTTTGTTCATTGTGCTTCGCTGCATCAGGATAAGACAACAAGAAACAAAGTAATTATGTGAAACAACAAGGTACGTTTGTTCATTGTACTTCACTGCATCAGGTTAAACAACAGAACCAAACAGTACTTTATTGAAACAAGTAAGGTAAGTTTGTTCATTGTAATTCTCTGCATCAGGGTAATACAACAGAAACAAAAAAGTGTTACTGTAAACAAGTAAAGGTAAGTTTCTTCGATATACTTCGCTTCATCAGAATAGGACAACAGAAACAAACAGTAGTTTTGTGAAACAAATAAAGGTACTTTTTTCATTGTACTTTTACCCGCATCAGGTAAGGGCAACAAACCAAACAGATAGTTTATGTGAAAAAGTCAGTAAGTTTGTTTCCTTCAAAATTCACTGCATCAGGATAATACAACAGAAACAAACAGTATTAATGTGAAAAAAAGGTAAGGTAAGTTTGTTTCAAATTTTACTTTGTTTCATCAGAATAAACAACGAAACAAACAGTAATATGTGAAACAGTAAGGTACGTTTCTTCGTCTACTTCGTTTATCAGGATAATACAACAGAACCAAACAGTAGTTTATGTGAAACAAGTAAGGTAAGGGTTTTTTCATTGTAATATTTGCTGCATCAGGATAATACAACAGAAACAAACATAGTTCCTGTGAAAGAGTAAGGTAAGTTTTTTCCTTCTACTTCGCTACATCAGAATAAGACAACAGGAAGAAACAGTAGTTTATGTAAAACAAGTAAGGTAAATTCGTTCGTCTAATTTTTGCTCAAACAGGATAAGACAACAGAAACAAACAGTAGTTAATGTGAAACAAGTAAGGTAAGTTGTTCATTGTACTTCTCTGCATCAGGATAAGACAAGAGAACCAAACCGCAGTTTATGGTGAACAAGTAAGGTAAATTTGTTCATTGTGCTTCGTGCATCAGGATATAAGAACAAGAGAACCAAACAGCAAATTATGTGAAACCAGTAAGGTAAGTTCATTTCGTTCGACTTCACTTCAACAGATAAGACAACAGAAAGAAACAGTAGATTATATGAAACAAGTAAGGTAAGTTTGTTTCATTGTTTTTCGCTGCATCGGATAGAAAGAGAAACAAACAGTAGTTTATGTGAAACAAGTAGGTAAGCTTGTTTCATTGATACGTCGCAGCATCAGGATAAGACAACAAGAAACCAACTAGTAGTTTTCTGGGAAAAAGAAGAGGTAAGTTTGTTCGTTCTAATTTATGCCTTCGACAGTAAAAGACAACAGAAACAATGTGTAGTTAATGTGAAACATGTAAAGTTAAGTTTGTTTGTTCTACTTCGCATTATCAGGATAATATAACAGAAACAATCAGTAATTATGTGAAACAAGTAAGATAGTTTTTCAGTCTACTTCCATTCATCAGCATAAGACAATGAGAAACAAACAGTAGTAAAATGTAAACAACTAAGTGGAGTTCGTTCGCTCTACTTCACATCTCAGAATAAGACAATCAGAAAGAAACCATAAGATATGTGAAACAGGTAAGGTAAGGTTGATATGTACTTCGGCTGCATCAGGATAAGACAAGAGAACCACACAGTAGTTTATGGGAAACAAGTAAGGTAAGTTTGTTCATTATACTTCGCTGCATCAGGATAAGAAAACAGAAACCCAACATAGTTTATGAGTAACAAGAAAGAACGTTGTTCATTCTACTCGATTCATCAGGATATACAAGAGAACCAAACAGTAGTTAAAGTGAATCAAGGTAAGTACGTTTGTTCATTGTACTTCACGCTCAGGTTAAACAACAGAACCAAACACAGTTTTATGTGAAACAAGTAAGGTATGTGTTCCTTGTACTTCGCTGCAAATCAGGATAAGCCAAGATAACCACACAGAGATATATGTGAAACAAGTAAGGTAAGTACGAATCGTTCGCTTCACTTCAATCGAATAAGACAACAGAAAAGAAACCGTAAGACATGTGAAAAAATAAGGTAATTTGATTCATGACTTCGGTGCATCAGATAATACAAGAGAACCAAACAGTAGTTTATGTGAAACAAGTAAGGTAAATTTGTTCATTGT
>JAEEGE010000325.1:0-16613 GCA_036346955.1 Dipus sagitta
GATAGCGAAGTAGAACGAACAAACTTACTTTACTTGTTTCACATAAATACTGTTTTTTCTGTTGCTTATCCTGATGACGAAGTAAGAACAAACTTACTACTTTTTCACTAAACTCTGTTTGTTTCTGTTGCTATCGAGAGCGAAGAAAACAAACTTACTTACTTGTTTCATAAACTCTGTTTGTTTCTGTTGTCTTATCTATGAAGGAAGAAACCACAACTTACTTTACTTGTTTATATACTGTTTGTTTTTGTTATCTGATGAAGCGAAGTACATGAACAAATACCTTACTTGTTTCATTATACTGTTGTTGATGACCTTACTTACATGTTAAAAAAACTTATTTATTGTTTACTAATATGTGTCTGATACTTCCTTTGTACAATAAAACTTATTTTGTTTCTATACAGTTGTTCTTCTTTACTATAACAAGTAAAGAACTACTTACCTTACTTGTTTAATAAACTTACTGTTATTTCTTTTTAACTACTTGATGAAGAAGAACAACTTCTTGTTCACTACAGTTTTTTTTTTCTCTGAGCAGTAAACAACTATTTTAATACTGTTGTTCTTTGCTTACGATGAAGAAGAACAAATTACTTTGTTACAACTCTGTTTTGTCTTACTATGAAGAGAAATCTACTGTTCACATAATTTTTTTTTCTGAGAAAGTAGAAATACTACTTTTTCATACTATTTTTTTGTTCGTGAGGAAGTAAAGAAATATTTTTTCATATGTGTTGTTTCTTATGAGAAGCAGTAGAACAATATCTTTTTCACAACGTGTTGTCTTACTAGACAAGTAAAGAAACTTACTTACTTTCAATAACGTTTTTTTATAGAAGAAGAAATTACTTTGTCATAATACTTTTTGTGCTATATGAAGCAATAGACAACTTACTCTTTTTCATATCTGTGTTTGTCTTATCTGAGAAAAAAAACACTACTTCAAACTGTGTTTGTTCGAAATAAAAAAACTACTACTTTCACTATCTGTGTTCTTGTTTCATAAGAACAAACTATACTTTGTTTTTGTACGAGTAGAAACAAATTACTTACTTTTTCAACTACTGTTTTTGTTGTCTTATCTATGACGAAGTAGAAAATACTTACTTTTTCAATAACTACTGTTTTTGTTGTCTTACCTAGAGCGAAGTAAGAAAACTACTTCTTGTTCACTAATACTGTTTGTGTGTATTTGGAAGTGAAACTTACTGTTCACTAAAACTGTTGTTTTGTGTTCTGGAGGAAGTAAAACAAATTATTATTTTACTAATTGTTGTTCGTGCTTATGAGAAGAAGTAAGAACAACTTCTACTTTTCATAATACTGTTGTTGTGTTCTGAGCAGTAACAAACTATATGTTTCATAATTTGTTGTTTATCCTGTGACGAAAAAGAACAAACTCTTCTTGTTCACAAATATGTTGTTTCTGTTGCTTCTGTGAACAAGTAGAACAAACTTACTACTTGTTCACATACTACGTGTTCTGTTGCTTTCTGAAACGAAGTAAGAACAAACTCTATGTTTCACAACTATGTTGTTGTTGTCTTACTGAGAGCAATAAAAAACTTATTACTTGTTCAACTTTGTTCTTCTTATATGAAGCGAGAAGAACACTTATTGTTTCAATACTACTGTTGTTTTATGGAGAAAACACTTACTTATTGTTCATAATGTTTTTTTGTTTCGATGAATAGAAAAAACTCTCTGTTACTACTGTTTCTGTGCTCTGAGAGAGTAAAGACAATCCTTACTTGTCAATATACTGTTGTTCTGTTCTATCTGAAAGAAAAGAAAAACTTATTATTTTCACATTTTTTTTTTTACGATAGAAGTAAGAACAAATTCCTTTTTACTACTGTTTGTTTTTCTTCTATAGCGATAGACAACTATTTTGTTCAATTTGTTGTTACAAGAGAAAGAACAACTTCCTTCTTGTTATATAGTTGTTGTCTTACCTGATGAAGCGAAGTAGAAGAACAAACTTACCTTACTTGTTTCACATAAACTACTGTTTGTTTCTGTTGTCTTATCCTGATGAAGCGAAGTAAAGAACAAACTTACTTTACTTGTTTCACATTAAACTACTGTTTGTTTCTGTTGCTTATCCTGATGAAGCGAAGTAGAAGAACAAACTTACCTTACTTGTTTCACATAAACTACTGTTTGTTTCTGTTGTCTTATCTGTGAAGCGAAGTAGAAGAACAAACTTACTTACTTGTTTCACATAACTACTGTTTGTTTCTGTTGCTTATCTGATGAAGCGAAGTAGAATGAACAAACTTACCTTACTTGTTTCACATAAACTACTGTTTGTTTCTGTTGTCTTATCCTGATGAAGCGAAGTAGAACGAACAAACTTACTTACTTGTTTCACATAAACTACTGTTTGTTTCTTTGTCTTATCTGATGAAGCGAAGTAAATGAACAAACTTACCTTACTTGTTTCACTTAAACTACTGTTTGTTTCTGTTGTCTTATCTGATGAAGCGAAGTAGAATGAACAAACTTACCTTACTTTTTCACATAATACTGTTTGTTTCTGTTGTCTTATCTGATGAAGCGAAGTAGAAGAACAAACTTACCTTACTTGTTTCACATTAACTACTGTTGTTTCTGTTGTCTTATCTGATGAAGCGAAGTAGAAGAACAAACTTACCTTACTTGTTTCACAATACTTCTTGTTTCTGTTGTCTTATCCTGATGAAGCGAAGTAAAGAACAAACTTACTTACTTGTTTCATTAAACTACTGTTTGTTTCTGTTGTTATCTGATGAAGCGAAGTAGAAGAACAAACTTACCTTACTTGTTTCACATAAACTACTGTTTGTTTCTGTTGTCTTATCCTGATGAAGCGAAGTAGAACGAACAAACTTACTTACTTGTTTCACATAAACTACTGTTTGTTTCTGTTGCTTATACTGATGAAGCGAAGTTAGAAGAACAAACTTACCTTACTTGTTTCACTAAACTACTGTTTGTTTCTGTTGCTTATCCTGATGAAGCGAAGTAGAACGAACAAACTTACCTTACTTGTTTCACTAAACTACTGTTTGTTTCTGTTGTCTTTCTGATGAAGCGAAGTAGAACGAACAAACTTACCTTAGTTGTTTCACATAAACTACAGTTTGTTTCTGTTGTCTTATCCTGATGAAGCGAAGTAGAAGAAAACTTACCTTACTTGTTTCACATAACCTACTGTTTGTTTCTGTTGTCTTATCCTGATGAAGCGAAGTAGAACGAACAAACTTACTTACTTGTTTCACATTAACTACTGTTTGTTTCTGTTGTCTTATCCTGATGAAGCGAAGTAGAAGAACAAACTTACCTTACTTGTTTCACATTAAACTACTGTTTGTTTCTGTTGTCTTATCTGATGAAGCGAAGTAGAAGAACAAACTTACCTTACTTGTTTCACATAAATACTGTTTGTTTCTGTTGTCTTATCTGATGAGCGAAGTAGAGGAACAAAAACTTACCTTACTTGTTTCACATAACTACTGTTTGTTTCTGTTGTCTTATCCTGATGAAAGCGAAGTAGAGGAACAAACTTACCTTACTTGTTTTTTTCGTTTTATCTTAGAATAAAAAACTACTTGTTCATAAACTGTTTTTGTGTTAGACGAAAAAAAATTACTCTTTCCTATCTGTTTTGTTGTACGATAACTTTTCAAAAAAGTTTGGAGTGAGAGAAAACTATACTTTCAAACGTTTTCTGTGTTTGATAACGAATAAAAACTCTCTTTACTATATGTTTTCTTGTCTTCGTAGCAATAGAGAAATTACTATTTTTCCTAAATTGTTTTCTCTATCGTACGAAGGAAAATACCTTCTTACATACATGTTTTTTTGTTTACTGATAAGAGTAAAAAAAATTACCTTATGTTCAACTGTTTTCTCTGGAACAAAGACAATCTATTTATACCTTTTGTCTTTTTTGAGCAAGTAGAAAACAATACTTGTTCAAATTTTGTTTCTTGTTTCGTGACAATAAGAAACACCTTTTTTCATATTTTTTTGTTTTCTGGAGAATGAGAAACTTACTATTGTTCAATATACGTTTTTCGTCTTATAATAAGAAATACTTACTTTAAATTGTTGTTCTGTTCTTTCTGAGAGGAAGTAGAAGAACAAACTACTTCTGTTTCACTAAACTACGTTGTTTTGTCTTTATAAGCGAAAAAGAAATTCCTATTTACATAACTCTGTTTTTCTGTTGTTTTCTGATGAAGGAAGTAAGAAAACTTACTACTTTCACATAACTACTGTTTGTTTTGTTGCTTCTGATGAGAAGTAAGAACAAATACCTTACTTGTTCCATAACTACGTTGTTTGTCTTTCTGTGAGCGAATAGAAAAAAACTTACTTTTCACAATACTGTTGTTTTTGTCTATCTGATGAACGAATAAGAACAACTTACTTACTTGTTTCCAAAACATTTTTTTATCTGTGAATAAACAACACTTGTTTCTAATTTTGTGCTATCTGTGAGAAGTGAAGAAAAACTACTTACTTGTCAATACTCTGTGTTTGTCTATGATGAAGCAAGTAAAACAACTTACTACTTTCACTACAGTTTGTTTGTCTGTGAAGAATAAGAAAACTTATTATGTTTCACTACTAGTTGTTTCTTTGTCTTACGAACAATAAAGAAATTCTTTGTTCATACTATTTTTTTTTACTAGACGAAGTAACAAATCTTACTTTTTAACTGTTTTTGTATCTGAAATAAGAAAACTTACTTACTTGTTACTAACTGTTTGTTTGTGTCTTCACAGTAAAACAATTATTTTCCATAATGTTTGTTTCTTTGCTATATGAGAGTAATGTTGTCTTATCCTGATGAGCGAAGTAGAAGAACAAACTTACCTTACTTGTTCACATAAACTACTGTTTGTTTCTGTTGCTTATCCCTGTGAGCGAAGTAGAACGAACAAACTTACTTTACTTTTTCACACTAAATACTGTTTGTTTCTGTTGTCTTATCCTGATAGCGAAGTAAAGAACAAACTTACCTTACTTGTTTCACATTAAACTACTGTTTGTTTCTTGTCCTTATCTGATGAAGCGAAGTAGAAGGAACAAACTTACCTTACTTGTTTCACATAAACTACTGTTTGTTTCTGTTGTCTTATCCTGATGAAGCGAAGTAGAAGGAACAAACTTACCTTACTTTTTTCACATAAACTACTGTTTGTTTCTGTTGTCTTAGCCTGATGAAGCGAAGTAGAAGGAACAAGCTTACCTTACTTGTTTCACACAAACTACTGCTTCTTTCTGTTGTCTTATCCTGATGAAGCAAAGTACAGCGAACAAACTTACTTTACTTGTTTCACTTAAACTACTGTTTGTTTCTGTTGACTTATACTGATGAAGCGAAGTAGAACGAACAAACTTACCTTACTGGTTTCACATAAAGTACTGTTTGTTTCTTTTGTCTTATTCTGATGAAGCGAAGTAGAATGAACAAACTTACTTACTTGTTTCACATAAACTACTGTTTGTTTCTGTTGTCTTATTCTGATGAAGCGAAGTAGAATAAACAAACTTACCTTACTTGTTTCACATAACTACTGTTTGTTTCTGTGTCTTATCTGATGAAGCGAAGTAGAAGGAACAAACTTACCTTACTTGTTTCACATAAACTACTGCTTGTTTCTGTTGTCTTATCCTGATGAACGAAGTAACGAACAAACTTACTTACTTGTTTCACATAAACTACTGTTGTTTCTGTTCTTATCCTGATGAAGCGAAGTCAGAACGAACAAACTTACCTTACTTGTTTCACATAAACTACTGTTTGTTTCTGTTGTCTTATTCTGATGAAGCGAAGTAGAACAGAACAAACTTACCTTACTTGTTTCACATAAACACTGTTTGTTTCTGTTGTCTTATTCTGATGAAGCGAAGTAGAATGAACAAACTTACCTTACTTGTTTCACATAACTACTGTTTGTTTCTGTTGTCTTATCTGATGAAGCGAAGTAGAAGAACAAACTTACCTTACTTGTTTCACATAACTACTGTTTGTTCTGTTGTCTTTACCTGATGAAGCGAAGTAGAACGAACAAACTTACCTTACTTGTTCACATAAACTACTGTTGTTTCTGTTGTCTTACCCTGATGAAGCGAAGTTAGAACGAACAAACTTACTTACTTGTTTCACATAAACTACTGTTTGTTTCTGTTGTCTTATCCTGAGACGAAGCAATGAACAAACTTACCTTACTTGTTTCACTTAAACTACTGTTTGTTTGTTCTGTTTCCTGATCTGAAGCGAAGTAGAAGGAACAAACTTACCTTACTTGTTTCACATAAACTACTGTTTGTTTCTGTTGTCTTATCTGATGAAGCGAAGTAGAAGAACAAATTACCTTACTTGTTTCACATAAACTACTGTTTGTTTCTGTTGTCTTACCTGATGAAGCTGAAGTAGAACGAACAAACTTACCTTACTTGTTTCACATAAACTACTGTTTGTTTCTGTTGTCTTATCCTATGAAGCAGAGTAGAACGAACAAACTTACTTACTTGTTTCAAATAAACTACTGTTTGTTTCTGTTCTGTTATCCTGATGGCACGAAGAACAATGGACAAACTTACCTTACTTGTTTCACTTAAACTACTGTTTGTTTCTGTTGTCTTATCTGATGAAGCGAAGTAGAAGGAACAAACTTACCTTACTTGTTTCACATAAACTACTGTTTGTTTCTGTTGTCTTATCCTGATGAAGCGAAGTAGAACGAACAAACTTACCTTACTTGTTTCACATTAAACTACTGTTTGTTTCTGTTGTCTTATCCTGATGAAGCGAAGTAAGCGAACAAACTTACTTACTTGTTTCACTTAAACTACTGTTTGTTTCTGTTGTCTTACCTGTGAAGCGAAGTAGAACGAACAAACTTTTACTTTTTCAACAGTAACTACTGTTTGTTTCTGTTGTCTTATCCTGATGAAGCGAAGTAGAACGAACAACTTACTTACTTGTTTCACATTAAACTACTGTTTGTTTCTGTTGCTTTACCTGATGAAGCGAAGTAGAACGAACAAACTTACCTTACTTGTTTCACATAAACTACTGTTTGTTTCTGTTGTCTTATTCTGATGAAGCGAAGTAGAAGGAACAAACTTACCTTACTTGTTTCACATAAACTACTGTTTGTTTCTGTTTCTTATCTGATGAAGCGAAGTAGAACGAACAAACTTACCTTACTTGTTTCACAAAACTACTGTTTGTGTTCTGTTGTCTTTCTGATGAAGCGAAGTAAAGAACAAACTTACCTTACTTGTTTCACTTAAACTACTGTTTGTTTCTGTTGTCTTATCTGATGAAGCGAAGTAGAAGAACAAACTTACCTTACTTGTTTCACATAAACTACTGTTTGTTTCTGTTGTCTTATCCTGATGAAGCGAAGTAGAATGAACAAACCTTACCTTACTTGTTTCACATAACTACTGTTTGTTTCTGTTGTCTTATCTGATGAAGCGAAGTAGAAGAACAAACTTACCTTACTTGTTTCACATTAACTACTGTTGTTTCTGTTGCCTTATCCTGATGAAGCGAAGTAAGAAGAACAAACTTACTTACTTGTTTCACATAACTACTGTTTGTTTCTGTTGTCTTATCTGATGAAGCGAAGTAAACGAACAAACTTACTTTACTTGTTTCACTAAACTACTGTTTGTTTCTGTTGTCTTATCTGATGAAGCGAATAGAACGAACAAACTTACCTTACTTGTTTCACATAAACTACTGTTTGTTTCTGTTGTCTTTCTGATGGAAGCGAAGTAGAAGAACAAACTTACTTTACTTGTTTCACATAAACTACTGTTTGTTTCTGTTGTCTTATCCTGATGAACGAAGTAGAACGAACAAACTTACCTTACTTGTTTCACATAAACTACTGTTTGTTTCTGTTGTCTTATCCTGATGAAGCGAAGTAGAATGAACAAACTTACTTTACTTGTTTCACATTAACTACTGTTTGTTTCTGTTTTCTTATACTGATGAAGCTAAGTAGAACGAACAAACTTACCTTACTTGTTTCACATAACTACTGTTTGTTTCTGTTGTCTTACCCTGATGAAGCGAAGTAGAACGAACAAACTTACCTTACTTGTTTCACATTAAACTACTGTTTGTTTCTGTTGTCTTATCCTAATGAAGCGAAGTAGAACGAACAAACTTACTTTACTTGTTTCAAATAAACTACTGCTTGTTTCTGTTCTCTTATCCTGACGAAGCGAAGTACAGCGAAGAAACTTACTTTACTTGTTTCACTTAAACCACTGTTTGTTTCTGTTGTCTTATCCTGATGAAGCGAAGTAGAACGAAACAAACTTACCTTACTTGTTTCACATTAACTACTGTTTGTTTCTGTTGTCTTATCTTGATGAAGCAAGTAGCAAGAACAATCTTATCTTACTTGTTTCACATAAACTACTGTTTGTTTCTGTTGTCTTATCTGATGAAGCGAAGTAGAACGAACAAACTTACTTACTTGTTTCACATAAACTACTGTTTGTTTCTGTTGTCTTATCTGATGAAGCGAAGTAATGAACAAACTTACTTACTTGTTTCACATAAACTACTGTTTGTTTCTGTTGTCTTCATTGAGCGAAGTAGAAGAAACAAACTTACCTTACTTGTTTCAATAAACTACGTTTGTTTCTGTTGTCTTATCTGATGAAGCAAGTAAATGAACAAACTTACCTTACTTGTTTCACATTAACTACTGTTTGTTCTGTTGTCTTATCTGATGAAGCGAAGTAGAACGAACAAACTTACTTACTTGTTTCACATAAACTACTGTTTGTTTCTGTTGTCTTATCTGATGAAGCGAAGTAGAATGAACAAACTTACCTTACTTGTTTCAATAACTACTGTTTGTTTCTGTTGTTTATCTGATGAAGCGAAGTAGAACGAACAAACTTACCTTACTTGTTTCACATAACTACTGTTTGTTTCTGTTGTCTTATCTGATGAAGCGAAGTAGAAGAACAACTTACCTTACTTGTTTCACAAAAAATATGTTTGTTCTGTTGTCTTATCCTGATGAAGCGAAGTAGAAGAACAAACTTACCTTACTTGTTTCACATAAACTACTGTTTGTTTCTGTTGTCTTATCCTGATGAAGCGAAGTAGAAGAACAAACTTACTTACTTGTTTCACATAAACTACTGTTTGTTTCTGTTGTCTTATCTGATGAAGCGAAGTAGAAGAACAAACTTACCTTACTTGTTTCACATAACTACTGTTTGTTTCTGTTGTCTTATCCTGATGAAGCGAAGTAGAAGAACAAACTTACCTTACTTGTTTCACATAAACTACTGTTTGTTTCTGTTGTCTTATCCTGATGAAGCGAAGTAGAACGAACAAACTTACTTACTTGTTTCACATAAACTACTGTTTGTTTCTGTTGTCTTACTCTGATGAAGCGAAGTAGAATGAACAAACTTACCTTACTTGTTTCACTAAACTAGTTTGTTTCTGTTGTCTTATCTGTGAAGAGCGAAGTAGACAAACAAACTTACTTTACTTGTTTCACAAACTACTGTTTGTTTCTGTTGTCTTATCCTGATGAAGCGAAGTAGAATGAACAAACTTACTTACTTGTTTCACATAAACTACTGTTTGTTTCTGTTGCTTCCATCTGATGGAACAACTTACCTTACTTGTTTCAATAAACTACTGTTTGTTTCTGTTGTCTTATCCTGATGAGCGAAGTAAATGAACAAACTTACCTTACTTGTTTCACATTAACTACTGTTTGTTTCTGTTGTCTTACCTGTGAGCGAAGTAGAACAAAACTTACTTACTTGTTTCACAAAACTACTGTTTGTTTCTTTGCTTATCTGATGAAGCGAAGTAGAATGAACAAACTTACCTTACTTGTTTCACATAAACTACTGTTTGTTTCTGTTGTCTTATACTGATGAAGCGAAGTAGAACGAACAAACTTACCTTACTTGTTTCACATAAACTTTCTGTTTGTTTCTGTTGTCTTATCTGATGAAGCGAAGTAGAAGAACAAACTTACCTTACTTGTTTCACATAACTACTGTTTGTTTCTGTTGTCTTATTCTGATGAAGCGAAGTAGAAGAACAAACTTACCTTACTTGTTTCACATAAACTACTGTTTGTTTTGTTGTCTTATCCTGATGAAGCGAAGTAGAAGAACAAACTTACTTACTTGTTTCAATTAAACTACTGTTTGTTTTTGTTGTTATCCTGATGAAGCGAAGTACAATGAACAAACTTACCTTACTTGTTTCACTTAAACTACTGTTTGGTTTTGTTGTCTCATCTGATGGAGCGAAGTAGACAGAACAAACTTATTTACTTTTTCACAAATTACTGTTTGTTTCTGTTGGCTTATCTGATGAAGCGAAGTAAAGAACAAACTTACCTTACTTGTTTCACATTAAACTACTGTTTGTTTCTGTTGTCTTATCTGATGAAGCGAAAGTAGAAGAACAACTTACCTTTACTTGTTTCACATAAACTACTGTTTGTTTCTGTTGTCTTACCTGATGAAGCGAAGTAGAAGAACAAACTTACCTTACTTGTTTCACATAAACTACTGTTTGTTTCTGTTGTCTTATCTGATGAAGAAGTAAAGAACAAACTTACTTACTTGTTTCACATAAACTACTGTTTGTTCTGTTTCTTATCTGATGAAGCGAAGTGAACAACTTACTTACTTGTTTCACATAACTACTGTTTGTTTTGTTGTCTATCTGATGAGAAGTAAGAACAATTACTTATTGTTCACAAATATGTTTGTTTTGTTGCTTATCTGTGAGCAAGTGAACAACAACTACTTTTTACAATTGTTGTTTCTGTTGCTTATCTGATGAACGAAGTAAATGAAAACTTACTTACTTGTTTCACATAATACTGTTGTTTCTGTTGTCTTATCTGATGAAGCGAGTAGAACGAACAAACTTACTTACTTGTTTCACATAATACTGTTGTTCTGTTGTCTTATCCTGATGAGCGAAGTAAAGAACAAACTTACTTACTTGTTTCACTAATACTGTTTGTTTTGTTGTTTTGTGAGCGAGTAGAAAAAATTACTTACTTGTTTCACATAACTACTGTTTGTTTCTGTTGTTTTCTGATGAGCGAAGTAAAGAACAAACTTACCTTACTTGTTTCACATAACTACTGTTTGTTTCTGTTGCTTATCTGATGAAGCGAAGTGAAGAACAAACTTACCTTACTTGTTTCACATAAACTACTGTTTGTTTCTTTGTCTTATCTGATGAAGCGAAGTAGAATGAACAAACTTACCTTACTTGTTTCACATAAACTACTGTTTGTTTCTGTTGTCTTATCTGATGAAGCGAAGTAGAAGGAACAAACTTACCTTACTTGTTTCACATAAACTTACTTTGTTTCTGTTGTCTTATCCTGATGAAGCGAAGTAGAACGAACAAACTTACCTTACTTGTTTCAATAAACTACTGTTTGGTTCGTTCTTTATCTGATGAGCGAAGTAAAGAACAAACTTACCTTACTTGTTTCACTTATACTGTTTTGTTGTCTTTGTGCGACTTATTCTGATGATAGCGATAGTAGAAGAACAAACTTACCTTACTTGTTTCACATAACTACTGTTTGTTTCTGTTGTCTTATCCTGATGAAGCGAAGTAGAAGAACAAACTTACCTTACTTGTTTCACATAAACTACTGCTTGTTTCTGTTGTCTTATCCTGATGAAGCGAAGTACAGCGAACAAACTTACTTTACTTGTTTCACTTAAACTACTGTTTGTTTCTGTTGACTTATACTGATGAAGCGAAGTAGAACGAACAAACTTACTTACTTGTTTCACATAACTACTGTTTGTTTCTTGTTGTCTTATCTGATGAAGCGAAGTAGAATGAACAAACTTACCTTACTTGTTTCACATAACTACTGTTTGTTTCTGTTGTCTTATCTGATGAGCGAAGTAGAAGAACAAACTTACTTTACTTGTTTCACTAACTACTGTTTGGTTTCTGTTGTCTTATCTGATGAGCGAAGTAGAACGAACAAACTTACTTATTGTTTCACAAACTACTGTTTGTTTCTGTTGTCTTATCTGATGAAGCGAAGTAGAATGAACAAACTTACCTTACTTGTTTCACATAACTACTGTTTGTTTCTGTTGTCTTATCTGATGAAGCGAAGTAAAGAACAAACTTACCTTACTTGTTTCACTAAACTACTGTTGTTTCTGTTGTCTTATCCTGATGAAGCGAAGTAGAATCGAACAAACTTACTTTACTTGTTTCACTAACTACTGTTTGTTTCTGTTGTCTTTATCTGATGAAGCGAAGTAGAACGAACAAACTTAAACTACTGTTTGTTTCTGTTGTCTTATCCTGATGAAGCGAAGTAGAACGAACAAACTTACCTTACTTGTTTCACATAAACTACTGTTTGTTTCTGTTGTCTTATCCTGATGAAGCGAAGTAGAATGAACAAACTTACCTTACTTGTTTCACATAAACTACTGTTTGTTTCTGTTGTCTTATCTGATGAAGCGAAGTAGAACGAACAAACTTACTTACTTGTTTCACATAAACTACTGTTTGTTTCTGTTCTTATCCTGATGAAGCGAAGTAGACATGAACAAACTTACTTACTTGTTTCACATAAACTACTGTTTGTTTCTGTTGTCTTATCCTGGATGAGCGAAGTAGAACAACAAACTTACTTTACTTTTTCACATAACTACTGTTTGTTTTGTTGTCTTATCTGATGAACGAAGTAGAATGAAACAACTTACCTTACTTGTTTCACATAAACTACTGTTTGTTTATGTTGTCTTATCTGATGAAGCGAAGTAAAGAACAACTTACCTTACTTGTTTCACATAAACTACTGTTTGGTTTTGTTGTCTCTACTGATGAAGCGAAGTAGAACGAACAAACTTACCTTACTTGTTTCACTAATACTGTTTGTTTCTGTTGTCTTATTCTGATGAAGCGAAGTAAATGAACAAAACTTATTACTTGTTTCACTAAACTACTGTTTGTTTCTGTTGTCTTATCCTGATGCAGCGAAGTACAATGAACAAACTTACCTTACTTGTTTCACATAAACTACTGTTTGTTTCTGTTGTCTTATCCTGATGAAGCGAAGTAGAACGAACAAACTTACCTTACTTGTTTCACATTAAACTACTGTTTGTTTCTGTTGTCTTATCCTGATGAAGCGAAGTAGAATGAACAAACTTACCTTACTTGTTTCACATAACTACTGTTTGTTTCTGTTGTCTTATCTGATGAAGCGAAGTAGAAGAACAAACTTACCTTACTTGTTTCACATAAACTACTGTTTGTTTCTGTTGTCTTATCCTGATGAAGCGAAGTAAGAACAAACTTACTTACTTGTTTCACATAAACTACTTTGTTTTCTGTTGTCTTATCTGATGAAGCGAAGTAGAAGAACAACTTACTTACTTGTTTCACATAATACTGTTTGTTTTGTTGTCTTATCCTGATGAAGCGAAGTAGAAGAACAAAAAACTTAACTTACTTGTTTACTAAACTACTGTTGTTATCTTTGTCTTATCCTGATGAAGCAAGTCTAGAGAACAAACTTACTTACTGTTTACATAAACTTACTGTTTGTTTTTTGCTTATCTGATGTAAGGAAGTATGACAAACTTACTTACTTGTTTCACTAAAACTACTGTTTGTTCTTTTATCTGATTGAGCAAGTAGAGAACAAACTACGTTACTGTTTCACATAAACTACTGTTTGTTTCTGTTGTCTTATTGATGAAGCGAATAGAAGAACAAACTTCTTATTGTTCACATAAACTACTGTTTGTTTAGTTGTCTTTTCCCGATGAAGCAAGTGAAGAAACAAACTTACCTTACTTGTTTCACATAACTACTGTTGTTTTCTGTTGTTTATCTGATGAGCGAAGTAGAAGAAAAACTTACCTTTTCTTGTTTCACATAAACTACTGTTTGTTTCTGTTGTTTATCTGATGAAGCGAAGTAAAGAACAAACTTACCTTACTTGTTTCACTTAAACTACTGTTTGTTTTGTTGTCTTATCCTGATGAAGCGAAGTATATGAACAAACTTACCTTCTTGTTTCACATATAATCTGTTTGTTTCTGTTGTCTTATTGATGAGCGAAGTAAAGAACAAACTTACTTACTTATCTGTTCACATAAACTAACTAGTTTTTTTGTTCTTACTCTGTTGAAGCAGTAGAAGAACAAACTTACTTACTTGTTCACATAACTACTGTTTTTTTTGTTGTCTTATCCTGATGAGCGAAGTAGAAGAACAAACTTACTTACTTGTTTCACATTAAACTACTGTTTGTTTTGTTGCTTATCCTGATGAAGCGAAGTAGAAGAACAAACTTACCTTACTTGTTTCACATAACTACTGTTTGTTTCTGTTGTCTTATCTGATGAAGCGAAGTGAGAACAAACATTACATTTACTGTTTCATCAATACTACTGTTTGGTTCATGTTGTTATCTGATGAGCGAGTAAAGACAAACTTACCTTACTTGTTTCACATTAAACTACTGTTTGTTTTGTTGTCTTACTGATGAAGCGAAGTAGAAGAACAAACTTATTACTTATTTCACAATTACTTGTTTGTTTCTGTTGCTTATCTGATGACGAAGTAGAATGAACAAACTTACTTACTTGTTTCACATTAAACTACTGTTTGTTTCTGTTGTCTTATCTGATGAAGCGAATAGATACGAACAAACTTACTTACTTGTTTCACATAAATACTGTTTGTTTCTGTTGTCTATCTCGATGAAGCGAAGTAGAAGACAAACTACTTTACTTGTTTCAATTAAACTACTGTTTGTTTCTGTTGTCTATCCTGATGAAGCGAAGTACAATGAACAAACTTACCTTACTTGTTTCACATAACTACTGTTTGTTTCTGTTGTTTATCTGATGAAGCCTGATGAAGCGAAGTAGAAGAAAAACTTACCTTACTTGTTTCACATAACTACTGTTTGTTTCTGTTGTCTTACCTGATGAAGCGAAGTAGAACGAACAAACTTACTTTACTTGTTTCACATAACTACTGTTTGTTTCTGTTGTCTTACTCTGATGAAGCAAAGTAGAACGAACAAACTTACCTTACTTGTTTCACATAACCTACTGTTTGTTTCTGTTGTCTTATCTTAATGAAGCGAAGTAGAACGAACAAACTTACTTTACTTGTTTCAAATAAACTACTGTTTGGTTTTTTGTTATCCTGATGAGCGATAGTAAATGAACAACTTACTTACTTGTTTCACTTAATTACTGTTTGGTTTTGTTGTCTACCTTGGTGGAGCGAAGTAGAACAAACAAACTTATGATTACTTATTTCACAAGATTACTGTTTGTTTCTGTTGTGCTTATCCTGATGAAACGAAGTATAATGAACAAACTTACCTTACTTGTTTCACATAAACTACTGTTTGTTTCTGTTGTCTTATCTGATGAAGTGAAGTAGAACGAACAAACTTACCTTACTTGTTTCACATAAGCTACTGTTTGTTTCTGTTGCCTTACCCTGATGAAGCGAATGTTAGAACGAACAAACTTACCTTACTTTTTCACTAAATACTGTTTGTTTCTGTTGTCTTATCTGATGAAGCGAAGTAGAACGAACAAACTTACTTACTTGTTTCACATTAAACTACTGTTTGTTTCTGTTTGTTATCTGATGAAGCGAAGTAGAATGAACAAACTTACCTTACTTGTTTCACTTAAATACTGTTTGTTTCTGTTGTCTTATACTGATGAAGCAAGTAGAAGGAACAAACTTACCTTACTTGTTTCAATAAGTACTGTTTGTTTCTGTTGTCTTATCTGAGAAGCGAAGTAGAAGAACAAACTTACTTACTTGTTTCACATAAACTACTGTTTGTTTCTGTTGTTTATCCTGATGAAGCGAAGTGGACAGAACAAACTTACCTTACTTGTTTCAAATAAACTACTGTTTGGTTTCTGGTTCTGTTATCCTGATGGAGCGAAGTAGAACATGAACAAACTTACCTTACTTGTTTCACTTAAATACTGTTTGTTTCTGTGTCTTATTCTGATGAAGTGAAGTAGAACGAACAAACTTAACTTACTTGTTTCACATAAAATTTCTGTTTTTTTTTTGTTGTCTTATCCTGATGAAGCGAAGTTGAAGAACAAACTTACTTTATTGTTTCACATTAACTTCTTTGTTTCTGTTGTCTTTTCCTGATGAAGCGAAGACTAGATGAACAAATTACCTTACTTGTTTCACATAAACTACTGTTTGTTTCTGTTGTCTTATTCTGATGAAGCGAAGTAGAATGAACAAACTTACCTTACTTGTTTCATTAACTATGTTTGTTTCTGTTGTCTTATTCTGATGAAGCGAAGTTTGAATGAACAAACTTACCTTACTTGTTTCACTATAAGCTACTGTTGTTTCTGTTGTCTTACCTGATGGAAGCAAGTAGAACGAAAAACTTACATTACTTGTTTCACATAAACTACGGGTTTGTTTCTGTTGTTTATCTTAATGAAGCGAGTAGAACGAACAAACCCTTTCTTTACTTGTTTCAAATAAACTACTGTTTGGTTATGTTCTGTTATCT
>JAEEGE010000063.1:0-22532 GCA_036346955.1 Dipus sagitta
TTCTCGCCTGTGAGTTCTCTACCCGTGGTCCAGTGTTTTTTACCCATCCTAGATGGAAATAAGCATCTACGGATGCTTGTTTGGAATGCGTGAGGCGGTGAGTGGACTGTGTTGACTGACCCACCGTGCTTACAGCCAGCCTAGGGCAACTTCCGGACTTGTGTGCCCTGACGGGCAATGACAGCTGGCCAGATGTTCCTTTGCCTGCTTTGTGTGGGAAGGACATAGTGCCACCCACCGCCAGTCGCATTCTGACACTTGGTCTCTTTAGCTATAGAGCCTTTTTTCTTTTTTTTTTCTATTTTTTTCCGTCCGGGAGGGTGCCCTTCTTTAACCCGGAGAAAGGGCGGGCCAGTGGGTTCTTTTCCGAGTATGCCACCGCTTTCCCCTTCTTCCGGAGAGGGTAAGCCCAGGGCAGGGGCATCTTGGCCTGTGCTGCGAATCCAGCCCATTCCATATGCCGCACACATCTGCGCGGGGGGGGGGTGTGTGTGTGTGTGTGTGTGTGTGTGTTGTGTGTTGGTGTGTGGCGGGGAGCGGAGCAGTGCTTTACGCCTATCTGGGGCCCATTCTAGCGTATCCTATTTTGGAACGTGAGGTGGTGAAAGAAAGTTGCGAGGTCAGGCGTGTTAACAGAAGCCTAGGGCTGTTCCTATCCTTTCTGACTTTCTTTGGTTTGTCCCTGCACATTTAGTGTGGGAAAGCACAGTGCCATCCACAGCTCCCATCAGTCACGAATTCTCTTTGAAGAGAGCCTTTTTCCTCCTACCCTGCCCCGTACCTCCCCACGCACTGCCTCCGCACCGCCCGACCACCCCTTCTTCCCATTCTTCAGGGCAGTTTGTACATGCCAGCCTTTTTTCTATGGGGCTCCCTACATATGTTTTCGGTTCCACATCCAGAGTCCATCCGGTACCCCCGGACAGACGATTTCTGTGTCCACGCGACGCCCCAGAAAACCCTAAAAAGCAACAACTTGTAGGAGTTTCACCTGGGGAGGATGAACCTAGGGCGGCCTCCTGCCACTAGAGACGGATGGATATGAGATCTTCTTATATTGTTTTAGATTGATGGATAGTTGAGGCGTTGGTGTTCCGTTCTCTTCAAGCTGTCTTGACAGCATCCTTTCATTCACTGAGCTTGTATCAAGTTACCAATCTCCCTTCCAGTTTGGTCTGTTTTGACCCCCCCTGAGGTCGCTTCCCTCTCCTCCTCCCTTCCCTCCCTCCCTCCCTCCCTCCCTGTCTCTCTCTACCAGTTCCGGTGTTTTACCTGATCCTGAGATGAAATAAAGCCATCTAGGGGATGCTATAATTGGAATGCCGCGAGGTAAAGTGAGGGCTGTGTGACTCGACTCAGTGTGTTTACAGCAGCCCCTAGGGGGCCGTTTTTTTTCTGATTTTGTGTGCCCTGGCAACAAGAGAGCCGGCAAAACGTTGCCGTGCACTGCTTTGTGTGGAGTAAGGGGGGGGGAGGGGGGGGGGGGGGGCAGAGGGCCACCCAACCCCGTCCCCCATTCCTGAACGTCTTTAAGTCTCTTGAGATACATTAGCTTTTTTTCTCCTTTAGCCCTGTCCTCCCCTACCTCCTGGTCCCCCCCGCCCACACCACCCCCCCCGCCCGCCCGCCCGTCCGCCCTCAGGGACAATCTTGGCCTTGGCCCGTGTCCTCCTTCAGAATTTTCCTAACGCAACCTCTGTTGCCCTTCCACCGCTCCGTCAGTCCAACCCGTAGTGTTTTACTACCCTATCCTAGGGGCGCCAACTAGCGGATGCTAATCTTGTAACGTGAGGTGGTGAAAGAAAGTTGTGTGGCCGTCCCCGCATGTTAGCCACACCCTAGATCGATTTCTTTTGGTTCCTCTGCACACTTTGTGGTGGGCCAATGCCATGGTGCCGATGCCACCAACCACACCCATCCAGTCACGCGCCTCTTGGAGAGTCTTCTCCTACTAGCTGCCTATCCCTGTCCCTTGTACCACTCCACCATGCCGACCGCCTAGGCGGGCGCCCATTCTTCGCACTTATGTGATACAAACAGATTATTCTAAGTGTCCCCCCCATCTCTGGCCTCTGACTCGCACGGCTCCAGGCTCCGCCTGGCCACCCTTTTCTTCCCATTCTTCACTGGTAAGTAGGGGAGGAGGGTGTGGGGTACAAGTCCATCCCTCACTGCTTTCACAGTGTCCCTTTTCGTGCAGGTGGGTTGGCCGTACCAGAGACTATTTCTTGTGTCCAGCCGGGACTCCCCCAGAAACCACTAAGAAAAAGATAAAAAGTTATTTTCTGCCCCCAACTCCACACACACACAGCATAACTTGTAAAGATTTCTGCTGGTAGAATTGAATGCTAGGGTCTCCTGCCACTGCAAATGGAACTAACCCGAGACACACGCGCCAACTTTTATGTGCCCTGCTTTTACGAATTAAGTTGGAATTGAAGGCCAGGTCCATCAGGCTTTGTTGCACAAGCACTGAACCATTTTTCCCCAGCCTATTCTTTAAAGAATAATATTAATTTATTTACTTACTTTACTTTACTTATTTAGGGGGGGGGGGTAGAGTGCCAGAGCCTCTAACATGGCAAACGAACTCCAGATGTTGAATCTTAATATTTCATTATACTCTCAGGGTTGCCTTGAGCTCACAGCGATCCCTCCCTACCTCGTGCCTCCCGGAGTGTTTGATAAAGGTCTGCACCACCACCACCGTGCCCCGCCTTCTCTTTTCTTTATTCTTTCCTCTTATCTTCATTCTTTTCCTTCCTTTTTCTATTTTGAAACTGCCGCTGGTGATTCTTCTATTGGCTTCCCGAAGGCTTTTCTAACTAGAATGAAGCAGACAGGTTAGAAAAGCGGGGATTGCTTGTGGTGGACAAAGGTAAGTTTGTCTTCTGTCCCCCTGATGCCTAAGTTTTTTTGTGTGATCACTTTTAAAGAAACAAGCACTCACAATGAGATGCCTTCAAGTCTTAGGAGCGTTGTGTATGTTATTTTTTTTGCTAACTGACTGTGTAGAGGTATAACGTGAATCTAAAGCGCTAAAGCATTTTTCATACTTAATAATCACCTGTGGTAAGTTTTCCTTCATGATTTTATCCCTACTGGCAGGGAGGCTATTTTTTATTTTAGCTTGAGAGGAGTGAGAGACTAACAAGATGGAGTGAGTGATGAGGAGCGAGCGAGCCGCGAGCGAGCCTACCTAGCTCGGGAGGGAGGGAGAAGGGATATATTCCTGGGTAAAAAAAAGCAACCTAGGGGATACTCGTTTGGACGTGAGAGGTGAAGGCTGTGTGAACCCCAGCAAGTTTAAAGCAAGCTTAGGGTCATTTAAACTGACTCATGTGGCCCTGGCCAGGCACTGTCCTGTGCTTCCCCCCGCACGCACCCCGCCTCCTGGGCGGGGCGCCCATTCTTAAGCCAGACAAGGGAGGGTGGGGTAAATACTTTGCAAGAGGCCCGCCCGCTGCCCCTTCTTCTCAGGGAGGAAGTTAAGGGCGGGTGGGGTACATGCAATTCTTCTACGTTGCCTATAGTTTTCGGTTCTACATCCTGGAGTCCGACCCCCCCGACTCTGACGCGATTTCTGTGATCCAGCGGGGACGCCCCCACGAAAACCATTGTCCTCCCACTCTGCGAGGCGTGCGGAAGCCCCCTCCCAAGACTCCCTGCAGGGACATCTTTCCAGGGGTGTGATTCTGGTCGAGCTGCCGCCCGCCCACCCGCCGCCACCGGCCCGCCGCCGCCGCCCCGCCGCCGCCGCACCGCCCCCGCCGCCGCCCCCGCCGCCCGCCCCCGCCGCCATTTTCACTCGTAGAGGGGAGGGCGGATGATGGGTGCTTGTTCGAGTCCGCCACCGCCCCTTCTTTCTGCCCATTCTTCCCCGGGGTAGGGTAGGGCGGGTGGTTCTCACTTCAACCATACATTCTTTGCAGCCGGAGACGGCCGTACCAGGCCGTTTTCCAGCGGCACTCACCCAAATACCAAATTGTTTCCCCCACTCGAGGTGAAGAAGGAACGTCCCTCCCACCTCCCATCCCCGCATAAGTCGTCTTGGCCTTGTTGCTGTCCCTGTCTGGCCGTTAAGATTGCCCCGGATCCCCGTTGCTTGGCAGGAATCGTTAACGTTCCACGCTTGTTCCATCACGGCTCATCTGGTGGCCGCTTTTTGAAGTGCAGCCTCCCTCTTCCTGGAACATCAGAAGGAAGCTAGCTTGCCGCTTGAGCCAGCACTGTCTACTTTACCCCTGAGAAAGACGGCGATCGTCTCGGTATGCCGCGTGGCGCAGAGGCGTCCGCTTAGCGTAGATTGGCCTGCAGAAATCGTGTGAGGTGGTTTTTGGCCACCTCCTTGAACATAGAGTGGGAGGGGTCGTTATCTTGGCGGGTCGACCAGAAGTCCCTCTTTATGCCTAGTCTTCAACCGTTTTTCTCGAGTCCTGAGTCCGATTTTCTGCGGGTCTCTGGCCATCCCCTACGCGTGCTTCACTGCTGCCGGCAAACCACCGACGCCGTTGTTGACCGCCGCCCCTGGGTCCTGCTCTGTCTCCCCGCCCGCCCGCCGCCATGTAGACCTCCCGAGTGTGCTTGCCCCGCGTGTGCTTGTCTTCTCTGTCCCAAGGAGCGGCTCGCACTCGCGCCGGACCTCTCTGATCTCTCGGCGTGTGGGCCGGCGCAACCGCTGCTTCAGTTTGGCGCCGAGGGGGGGTCATCTGTGGCTTCTGAGAACTCGCCCCGCCATTCCCGTTTCCTTACGACGCTCGCTCGCGCGCCCCTTCCGACAGAGACCGATGGTGTTCCAACCCGGCTGAAACTGTGCCCTTTCCGGACCGGCCTTACCCCCGGGCCGCATCGAGGAGACGGACTCCCTGGCGGACTAAGACGGTTCTCGCCCAGCCCGAGGGCGGCCCTGTGTGTGGCCCGGTGTCCTTCTACCCACGATGGTGCCGTGAGCGCCCCTTCCGACGGGCTTGCTGGCGTTCAACACTGCTTTTACTGTGCCGTTGTCCGACCGGCCTGACGCGGGGCCGGCAGTCGAGGGACGGGCGCCCGTGGCAGACCTAAGGGACGGTTCTCTCGTCCAGCCCGAGGGCGCCTCGCTCCCCGCCGCCGTTGGCGGAGGGGCCCGTGTGCGTTCCCGTGCCCGCCCCGCGCTGAGCCTCAAACCCCTTGCCCTTTAGCCATGAGGGCCGGCTGGAGCGCCCCCTTGCCGACGGGTCTTGCTGGCGTTTCACCGGCTTGTACTTGTTGCGTTGTCGACCACCTGACGCGCCGCAGGTTCGAGGAAGGGCGCCCGTGCGACCTAAGGACGGTTACGTCCCGGCCTTCGGAGGGGCGCCATCCTCACCTGTCCTTGTGGTCCCGTTCCCGGCGTGGTGGTTTTTCGCCCCGCGTGGAGGGGCCTCCACGGCTGCCGTGCGGCGCGCCACATCCGGGCCCGGTCCCCGCTTTGGTTGCTGGCTGTGGTCGGGGGAACCGAGCCGTGCCTCTGTGTTTTGTTGGCCGCCAGGGGCGACCCGATCGCCCCGGGGGTAGAGAGTCACGCCCCGTCGCCCACATCTTCTCACGCGGTTTTTTCCCTGGGGTCGACCAGATGTCACTTTAGAGCTCCGTTCTCTCTGATGGAACATCTGAGGCCAGGATCCGGCCCCGGTTTCCAGGAATTTCCCATGTCCGTGGACGTCCCCGCTGTCTGGCTCATGATTTTATCGGCACTAATTGGGAACATTTTGACCTCAAATGGTGCGACACGCTACCTCAGGGCTGTGAACTGTAGGGAGTGGCGTCCTTGTCGGATCCGTTGCCGCCAAGGCTGTGGTTGCCTTGACTTTGCCCTTGTCCCTGTTTGCCTTTTGTGACGCATCTCTCCCTCTGTGCGCTGGCGCGTTCGCTGGCTGGTCCGCTCAGTTCCGTTCCGTGTCCTTCCTGGCCTCTGGTACCTGCTTTGCTGCGGTGTCCTTGGGGTTGCTGTTTCCCCGTGTGCTTTCCCCGCTGTCCTTTCCTCCCGCCTGCAGGTGCCGCGATATGCTCTTGACAACCGCACCACCCTTCCGTGGTGCTTTTTGCTGTGCTGTTCAGGCATTCCCGATCAGCCACTTCCCGCGGATTGTCCATCGCTCTCACCGGTGCCCTGTGGGCTTGTGGCGAGCTTGTCTAAAAAACCGGTTGCGTGAGGTTGTTGGCAGTCCTCGCTTCCTCCTTCACCTGGTGTTTTTTTTTTTTTTTTTCCTCCGTCCCACCTGCGAGAGCAATCTTTTATGCCACCCCGCCTTTGGGCGCCACCGGCTGACAGCCACCCATCTGTGGTTGGGCGATATTTATTTTTGTACTATTTTGATTTGTAATTTTCCCCTGTTGAGACAGCCTTTCCGTGATCACGTGTCCCTGTCTCCTGGGGTGCCGCCGGCTTGAGCCTCCCGAGTGCGTTTGGTTTGTGTTGGCTTTTCTTTTACCGTGAGCTCTTTTTTCTTCCCGTGTCTTGTTCTCGACTCTTCTGGGCGCACGCCGGCTGGAGCCCTCCCGATGGCGTTGGCTGGTGGTGGATTTTTTCCTTTCCGTTCAGGGAGGTTCTTTACGGCCTCTTGACCCGGAAGGCCCTCGGTGCCCCCACCTGCGGGAGTCTTCCCGAGTTTTACACTCTGGTTGTGTGGATTTCTCGGGAGCATCATTGAGTCTGAGTCCGGACGCTCTCCCGTTTGCTTGCCGGTCGTGCTCGGTGTTTTCCCACGTTCCTTCCGATGTCTTGGGTTCCCGCTCCCGAGGGGCCCCTCTGGTGCCTTTCCCGCTTGTGCTTCTGCCCGGTGTCCTTTTGATCGATGTGGTTCTGTGTGCTTGCTACGGCCGGGCCCTAAGCCGCGCCAGCGAGGGTCGACATACATTGCGAAATGGGACCGCTCTTCGCGTGCTGCCTGCGGGCCCCTCGCTTTCTCCTCCCCACTCCGCTTTTGTTGGTGGTGTGGAAGGCAGGGGTGCGGTAACCTGGCCCCGACGTTGCTTGACCTCCGCCCTGACTCTGTGCTGGCGGTCCTCGTTGCGTGCGGGCAAGGCACAATCTCGCTTGCCGTTTCAGTCTCCGTCCCTGCCCGTGTGCGTGGTTGTCCTCTCCCCGTGCCGGAAGGGGCTGTCCCCGCTGCCGCGCCACGTTGCCCTTCACCCTCCCCGCCGAGTGGTGAGTGTGCAGCGGCCTTGCCCTGGCCCTTAGTAGGAGCTCCTGGAGCGCTCCAGGTTGGCCCTCGAGTGCCATGAGGCTGAGTGGTGGTGTCGTTCCTGCTCCACGAGCTCCTCCTCCGTCCGACCCGCTTGCGAGGTGCTGTTGACCCCGTGTCGTTGCGGCGTAGGTCTTGCTGGCGTACCCGGGGGTCGAGGCGGTAAGAAAAAAGATTGTGTGTTGCTCCACAAAGTCCCCGTGTGTGGCGGGGACTTTCCGGGCGAGCGCATGCCCCCTCCGTGTCCCTCCCCCTCCCGCGGGCTGATCACGATGTCGGGTGTGCCGAGCGATCGTGGCGGGCCCCGGGCCCAGACACCTCTTTGGAGTTCTGGCCTTGATCCCGGTCCCCGGCCGCGGTTGCTCCAAGATGCCCTGTAGGCTTACCTGTACCGCAGGCCCCCCCACTGTCCTCCCGGATGCTGTCGCGCTTGCTGGGACGCGTGGAGTGCTTGGAGGGTCGGTTCGGCCCGCCCTCAGTGAGAAATAGACTTCTCTAGCGATCTGGACGCAGGGGTGTGCTTCTGTTGCGGGGATCCCGAATCCCCCGTTGGCCACCCGCCTTGTCTGCGCGTAGTAGCCGCCCGTCTCTCGTTGACTTGTCCCGTCGCGTGTAGGCCTGGGTTTGCCCTTCACCACACCCTCCCGGGGCGTGGGGAGGCGGTTACGCGCCGGTCCCCGCGGTGGGGGTGTGCGCGCTAGACTCTTCGCCTGCCGCCGGCCCTCGTCTCCCTGCTCTTGAGTTCAGGGGAGGATCACGCTGGGTCCGAGTCCGATGGTCCGTCCGAATGCTCTGTGTCGTTGGGGTGCTGTCGTTGGGTCCCCCGCGTTAGCGCCCGTGTGCTGCGCGCGGCCTTTCCACCCCGCCGGTGGTCGCAGGTCCGTGAAGGAGGGGGTTTGGGCGTTGGGGGCTCGCCGCCGACCCCCTCCCCCCCTCTCCCCTTCCTCGGGAACGCGCTGTGAGCATCCCTCACCGCTCGGCCTCCCGTGCTCACCGCGTGTCGCGGGGCTGCCGGCGGTCGTGCGCACGGGCACGTTGGTGCAGGGCCGCCTGGTCCCGGACGCGTCCACAGGGATGCCGCCTCTCCCCTTCCTCGAGCGGGAACCCGGTCGTCGGGATTCCGCGATGGCCTCTGGAGGCATGGCTGCGTTTGCCCGTCGGGTCGCTGGACGATGGCGGTTGTCGGCGCGAGGGCGGGTCGCGGGGTGGCGTCAGGGTCTCCTCCGGTGGTTCTCTCCACGGTCTTTGGTCTCCCTTAAGGGGGGGCCGCTCGGCGTCGCAGGCGTGTGGACCGCCCCCTCGTGTTGTGGGCGGTGTTATCCCACCGGTTTACCTGTCGCCCCGGCTGTGTGGATGGCTGTGGAGTGCCTTGCCGTGGGGTTTCCCATCGCCCTCTGGTCGCCCGCCCCTGTCCCTGCCCGCCGTGTCGTCCCCCCTCTCCCGCCTGACACCAGGCCCCTCCTCCCCGTCGGTCTACCGTACCAGCCGTGCCGCTGACCCCATGGCCGTCCTCCTGGGTCTCGCTGGCGGCGCGCGCGCCGTGGTTTTTGGTCACCGCGTGCTGTTCGGGTTCCTCTGGCGGGCGGGATAGACGTTTGGAGGGGGTTCGCGGCGTCCTGCGACTGCGTGGCGCGTGGTGTCGGGCCTCGGCTTCCGAGCGGAGGCGATCAGCCCTGCTGGATCGTGGGGCGTCGCCGAGGGGTTTCCTGCTCGGGCCGCTCCGTCCTCGGGGGTCGCGTGGGAACCATACGCTTGCGCCAAGGGGGCGCCCGTTGGGTGGATACCAGACGCGCGTGTCCCCCGGGCGACGTCCGGTCGTGTTCGCTCCGAGGGTCCCTCCCTTCCCGGGCCCTCTGGCCATCCCGGATGCCGGGCGTCCCGTGCCCGTCGCCGTGCCTTTTACCGCGCTTCACCTCCACCGCCTCCCGAAGGCTTCTGCAGCCACGTCCTTCCGGGCCTGTTCCGTGGACTTCCCGGGCGCTCGGCCTCCGACCCCGCAGAAGGGGGGGCCGCGTCCACCCGCGTGCTTAACGCGGGCCGAGGGGCTTTTTTGACTCTAGATAAAACCCCGGGGCCCATCCAACCCCCCCCCACACCCATTCAACCGCCCCATCAACTCGGTTTGCCGCCCCCTGGACCACGGGACGGGGGAATCAGGTCGATTCCAAACCAAAACGGGAAACCACTCCAAAACAGCAGCCGCAAATTACCCACTTTTCCCAAACCCGAGGTGTACAAAAATAACAATACAATCTTCGGGCCCCGTTTGGAAAATCCACTTTAAACCCTTTAACAACCATTGGGGAAGTCTTCCAGCAGCCGAATTTCCACTCCAAACGAATTAAATTTTTGCAGTTAAAACCTATTTATCTTGGGAGGGGGGGGCCCCGCGAGGGGTTTACCCCCTCCCCGCCCCTTTCCTCCGCCCCCCCCTCCTCTATTTCCCCCCCCGCTTTACTTGAAAAAATTTGAGTTCAAAGCACCCACCCCAATACCCCTAAAATGAATAACCGCTTTTTTTTTTTTTCGAACGCCATATTAAAGGACCCCGGGGTTCTTTCCCCCAATAAATTTTTACCGGGCCAAAAAACCAACAAAAATTTGCCAAAATTTTCATTTTCGACAAAATCAGGGTTTGAAACATCAATACCTCGTTTTTCCACCATAAACTGCCCACCAGCGGGGGCGTTATTTCCCTACCCCCCACTCCGGGGAAAACCCAAATCTTTTCCGGGGATATGGGTTAAACGAAAAAAAAATTCGAACACCACCAATGGACCCCTTAAATTTACTACAAAACCCACCCCCCCACACACGATTTACAGATTAACTCTTTCCATTCCCGGGGGGGGCAGCCTTTTTTATTTTTGAGCATTTTCCCCGGAATTCCGATAACGAACAGACTCTGGCATCTAACTAGTACGCACCCCAACGTCGCTCCCCCAACTTCTTAAGGACAAGGGTCACCACCCGAATTGCAATAACATCTTATGCCCTTAATCCGCTGCACGCCGCTACACACTGCTTCACGTGCCTACCCTACCCGCAGCGCGGGTAACCCTGAACCCCATTCTGATGGATCGGGTGCAATTATTCCCCTGAACGAAATTCCCAGTAATGCGTCATCCTTGCTTGATTAACCCTGCCCTTTTACACACCGCCCGTCGCTACTACCGATTGATGGTTTATGGGGCCCTCGATCGGCCCCCCTCGCCCACGCCCTGCGACCGAGAAAGGGTCGAATTTACTATCTAGAAAGTAAAGTCGACAAGGTTTCCGTAGAACCGCGAAATCATTAACGTGAAGGTACTCTGGCCCCCCCCCACTCCCACGGAATGTCCCTCTCGCCGGAAACCCCGCCCTGCCGTCCGTCCTCACCGTCCCATCGTGGGCCGCGTGCGGCGTCGCCGGGCGCGTGAGGGGCGAGGAAGAAGCCCGGGTTCGCACCCCGGGGCGGGCTCGGTCCCGGCGCGGTACCGAAAGCCGGCTGCGACAGTAGGCGTGGGGCTTGAGACCCCACGTAAAGGGTGTCGCGTGTGCACGCACAGGGAAAAACGGTCCGCTCGCTCCTCAGCTGCTTGCTGCTGCTGCTGCTGCGGCCCCGCGCTCCCCCGCCTCTCCCGTGTCCGGCCTTCCCCCTCCCCCCTCCCCTTCCCTGGGGGGGCTCCACTTCTCTCGTCTTTACCCCTCGGCCACGCCTGCCACGCGCCCCCGCCTCCGCCTTCTCGTCCTCCGCTCCTTCCCCCCGTCCTCGCCACCCGGGTCGTGGCAAGCGCACCCGCTGCGCTGCGCGGTCCTCGTTCAACCCCCTTTCCCTCCTACCTCCCCGTTTAGGGGAAAGGGCCCGGGGTGCCCCGCCCTCTATAACCCCCTCCCGTCCCCGCCCACCGCTCCGTTACCGACGTTTCCTGTGTCCCCCGGTTCGTCTCGGGGTCCCCGGCGCGCCCTCCCTCCCTCCTACCCGGAGAGATTGGGGCCCCCACGCCCCCCCCTCGCCTCCCCCCCCTATGTAAATCCTGCTGGCAGCACCCGGGCCGGGGGAAACGTCGGTCGTGGCCTGTGCTGTGACGCGAGGAAGGGGCGCCCCTCCCACTCCGCTCGCCGCCGCGTCCGCCCCCCTTCCAGTACCTACGCGTCCCGCGGAGGTTTAAAGACCCCGGGAGTCGCCCTCCCCCCCGGTCGGGCGGCGGCCGTGGGAACCGTCGGGCTCGCTCCCTTCCCCGGGCTTCCTCGGCTCCGCCCCTTCCTGCCGCGCCCCTTGCCGCTCACGTTTTGGTGGGCAACCCCCCGGGCGCCGTGGGTCGTCCCGCGCGCCCCCCCTTGCGGCCGGCGCCGGCTCCCCCGTTCTCGTCCTTTACACCCCTCGAGTTCCGTTTCTTTGTCTCCTTGCCCCCCAGCGAGCCTCCTCCCACTCCCGCAGGGCCGATTGCCGTTCAGCAAAAACCCGTCAAAACTCTACACTCTTACGGATCACCCTCGTGCTCATGAAAAACGCAGCTACTCGAGAAATTTAAAGGGTAATTGCGCACATTACTTCGACACTTCGAACGCACTTCCCCCCCGTTCCTCCCGCTACCCTTCTGAGCGTCGCTTAAACGACAATCGCCCCCGGGGCTTGCGTGCCCCGGGTCGCCGGGTTTTCTCGTAGCCCCTCCGGCCCTCCGTCCCCTCAAGTAAGCCGTAGCGCTCACCACTCCTCCCCCCTCGCCTCCCGCCCTCCCTCTTAACACCCCCGGTCCGGTCCCCCTCCCCTGCGCCCCCAAACCCCTCCGTGCGTTGGGGGGGCGCCCCGCCGGCGCCGCGTGCTTGCTCGGGGAGTGGAATGGATCCGGGGAGCCGGGGTTCTGTCGCTGCCCCCCCCGCGTGCCGGAGAAGGCGAGAAGGGCAAAAGGGCGAGGCGCTCCGCTTTTCGAGGGTTGGGGTCCTCCCCAGCTCCCGAGCCCTCGTCCACGTCCCCCCCGGAGCTTGTCCGTTCGCGCCGCACGTTCCCCGTCTGGGCCCCCGCCGTTCCGGCGGGGTCGCGATCCCCGTCTGCGTCACGGCGGGGGTTCCGCAGCCCGCAGGCGTCGCCAGCGGCCGCGGTCCCGACCCCCTCCCCCCCTCGGGGCGCACGCCCCGCGGCGCAAACCGCGGACGCTGCGGTTGCCCTCCCCAATGCGCGCCTCTCCCCTGGGGGCGGCCCCCCGGGGGCCCGCGAGCCCGAGCCCACGAAACCGCGTCACCGCCCGTTTCCCGTCCTCGGTCCCCCCGTCCGCCGTCCTCCCCCTCTCCCGCCACCCGCTTCCGTCGCCATCGCGGGCCCCCCGCGCCCGTTCGCGCGGTGGGTTATCTTCCCCCCGCGGTGGCCTCTGGCGAAGCCCTCGGGGAAAGGGGTCGTCGCCTGAGGGCCCCGCGCCCCCTCGGTCGCGTGCTTTCCCCTCCCTGCGGTTCCCTCGCTCCCCTTTCCCACGCGGACGTCACCCCGTCCCTCGTCCCCTCGCGCCCTCCCGCGCTCCCGTTCCGCGCGCTTCGATGGCGTGCGCGGGCCTTCCCCCGCCCGCCCGTCCCCGTCGCTCGCTTGCCGCTCGCTCCATACCTTCAACGCACCCCCAGATCAACGTGGCGACCCCTGAATTAGCATATTAGTCACGAGAGAAAGAAACAACCAGATTCCCTCATTTAAAGCGAGTGAACAGGGAAAGCCCACGCCGAATCCCCCCCGCGCGGCGCCGGAAATTGGGGGTACGGAACCCCCCCCCCCCCCGGGGGCCCAAGTCCTTCTGATCGAGGCCCCCAACCCTGGACTGTGAGGCCGGAGCGCCCCCGCCCGTCCGGTCTTCCCGAATCGGTTTCTTGGAATGCACCCAAAGCGGGTGTAAAACTCCATCTAAGGCTAAATACCGCACGAACCGATAGTCAACAATACCGTAAGAAATTGAAAAGAATTTTGGAAAAAGATTCAAAGGGGTAAACCGTTAAAGGTAAACGGTGGGTCCGCGCATCCCCCGGGGATTCAACCCGCGCGCGCTTTCCGGGCCGTGCCGCGTCCGCAAATCTTTCCCCCTCCCCTTCCTCCCCGACCCCTCCACCCGCGCTTCCGCCCGCTCCCGCTCCGGCGGTCGCGGGGAGGCGTCGGCGGGCCGGGGGGTCGGCGGGGACCGCCCCCCGCCGGCGACCGCCGCCGCCGGCGCACTTCCACCCGCGGTGCGCCGCGACCGCTCCGGACGGCTGGAGGCCCGCGGGAAGGTGGCTCGGGGGCTCCCGTCCCCAAGCGCCTCCGGGTCGCGCGGCCCCGGCGTCCACCCCCCGGTGTTACAGCCCCCGCTGCAGCAGCGTTCGCCGAATCCCGGGCCGAGAAGCAACGAACCCATCGCCGCGCTCTCCCCCCTGCCGCGCTCCCCCCCCCGCGGGTTCCCCCGCGAGGGGCTCCTCCCCCGCGAGGCCGTCCGTGTTCCCGGGGCCGGCGCCGCCCCTCCCCACCCCACCGCTCGCCTCCCACCCCCGCGCCTCTTCCACCCCCCCTTCGCGGCGGGCCGGCGGGGCCGGCACTGTCCCCAGTGCGCCCCGGGCGGTCGCGCCGTCGGCCCGGGGGTTACCGTGCCCACCCGCCCCCCCGTCTCGACGGGGCAAGCCAGCGCACGGTCGGCGGCGATGTCGCTACCCACCCGACCCTCTGAAACACGGACCAAGATCTAACGCGGTGCGCGAGTCGGGCTCGCACGAAAGCCGCCGTGCGCAATGAAGGTAAGCCGGCGGCCCGCCCGCCGCCGATGGGACCCGCAGCCTCTCCATCCGCCGAGGCGCACCACCGGCCCGTCTCGCCCGCCGCGCCGGGAGGTGGACATGAGCGCATCGTTAGACCCGAAAGATGGTGAACTATGCCGGCAGGCGAAGCCAGAGAAACTCTGGGTGAGGTCCGTAGACGGTCCTGACGTGCAAATCGTCGTTCCGACCTGGGTATAGGCGAAAGACTAATCGAACCATCTAGTACTGGTCCCTCCGAAGTTTCCCTCAGATAGCGGCGCTCTCCAGAAAGCCGCGACACACCACGCAGTTTATCCGGTAAAGCGAATGATTAGAGTCTGGGCCGAAACGATCTCACCTATTCTCAACTTAAATGGGTAAGAAGCCCGCTCGCTGGCGTGAGCCGGCGGAATCGATCCAGTGGGCCACTTTGGTAAGCAAACTGCGCTGCGGGATGAACCGAACGCCGGTTAAGGCCCCGATGCCGACGCTCATTCAGACCCCAGAAAGGTTTGGTTATATAGACACAGGACGGTGGCCATGTAATCGAATCCGCTAAGGATGTGTAACAACTCACCTGCCGAATCAACTAGCCCTGAAAATGATGCGCTGGACGTCGGCCCTACCCGCCGTCGCCGGCATCGAACGACGGAGCGGGCGCGGACTTCCGCCGCGTGAGGCCACCGCGACGCTACGCCGCGACGAGTAGAGGCCGCTGCGTGAGCCTTGAAGCCTAGCCGGGCCCGGTGGAGCCGCCGCAGGTGCAGATCTTGGGTATACAAATATTCAACGAAACTTTGAAGCCGAATGAGAAGTTCCATTGAACAGCATGAACATGGGTCATCGGTCCTAGAGATGGCGAGTGCCGTTCCGAAGGACGGCGATGGCCTCCGTTGCCCTCGCCGATCGAAAGGAGTCGGTTCAGATCCCCGAATCCGAGTGGCGGAACGGCCCGCGAGCGTCCATGCGGTAACGCGACCGATCCCAAAGCCGGCGGGAGCCCCCGGAGAGTCTCTTCTTTTGTGAAGGGCAGGCGCCCTGGAATGTTCGCCCCGAGAGGGCCCGTGCCTTGAAAGCGTCGCGGTTCCGGCGCGTCCGAGCTCTCGCTGCCCTGAAAATCCCGGGAGAGTTAAATCTCGCGCCGCCGTACCCATATCCGCAGCAGTCTCCAAGGTGAACACCTCTGGCATGTTGAACAATGTAGTAAGAAGTCGGCAAGCCGATCCGTAACTTCGGGATAAGATTGGCTCTAAGGCTGGGGTCGGTCGGCTGGGTGCGAAGCGGGGCTGGCGCGACGCCGCGCTTGGACGAGGCGCCGCCGCCCCCTCCCACCCCGGGCCCCCCGCGGCCCGTCCGCCTCCCCCCGGTCCCCGCCCCCCCGCGGCGCCCCCCGCCCCGCGCGGCGCGGCGCGCGGGTCGCCGGGGTCCGCGCGCGGCGGAGCCGGGCGGTCCACCGCGGGGCCCGGCACCCGGAGGCCGGCGGCGGCACTCTGGCACGCGAGCCGGGCCCTCCCGTGGATCGCCCCAGCTGCGGCGGCGTCGCGCCGTACCCGGGAGCCCGCGCGGGCGCCGGCGCGCCCCCCGCCGCGCGGCGGGGCCGGGTCGCGTCCGCGGCGCGCGGCGCTCGCGGGGTCGGCGGGGTCCCCCCTCCCCCGCCGCGCGCCCCCCCGTCCCGCGCGCGGCCCTCCCCCCCGCCGTCCGTACGCGGCGGCCGCGCCGGTCCCACCCCGCCGGGTCCGCCCCCCGGCCGCGGTTCCGCGCGGGGCCTCGCCTCCCGGCCCAGCAGCCGACTTTGAACTGGTGCGACCAGGAATCCACTGTTTAATTAAACAAAGCTTCGCGAAGCCCGCGGGGGTGGGTTTACGCATGTATTTCTGCCCAGTTTCTCTGAATTCAAAGTGAAATCAAAGAAGCGCGTAAAAAGGGGGAGTAACTTATTCTCTTAAGGTACCAAATGCCTCGTCATCTAATTATGACGGGGCATGAATGATAACGAATTCCCATGTCCCTACCTACTATCCACGAAACCACAGCCAAGGAACGCTTGGCGAATCACGGAAAGAAGACCCTGTTTGAGCTTGACTCTTAGCTGGCACGGTGAAGAGACCTTAAGGTAGAAAAATGGAGGCCCCCGCGCCCCTCCGCCCCGCGAGCGGCGGGGACGCCTCCTCGCGCCCGCCGGGGAAATACCCACATACTCTTACGTTTTGTTTACTGACCCGGAGGCGGGGGGAGCCCCGAGGCTCTCCCTTCTGCGCCAAGCTCCGCCGCGCCGGCCGGGCCGCCACCCGCCCGGGACAGTGCCAGTGGGGAGTTTGACTGGGCGTACACCTGTCAAACGGTAACGCAGTTGCCTAAGGGGACTGGAGGAACAAAACCTCCCTGGGGCAGAAGGCAAAAGCTCGCTTGATCTTGATTTTCATACAATACAACCGTGAAAGCCGGGCCTTTACGATCCCTTCTGACCTTTGGGTTTTAACAGGGGGTCAGAAAGTTAACCCCAGGAAACTGCTGGCGGCCAAGTTTCATACGACGTCGCTTTTTGATCCTTCGATGGCGGCTCTTCCATCATGGAAGCAGAATTCACCAAGCGTTGGGTTGTTCACCCACTAATAGGGGAAATTACTGGGGTTTTGACCGTCGTGAGACAGTAGTTTACCCTACTGAGATTGTGTTGCCATGGTAATCCGCTCAATACGAGAAACCGCGTTCAACATTTGTGGATTGCTTGGCTGAGGAGCCAATGGGCAACTACCACTGTGGGGTTATGACTGAACCCTCTAAGTCAATCCCGCCCAGAACGATACGCACCCAAGGACCTCGTTGGGCCTCATAGCCGGGTCCCCTCCTCCCCCCGGCGGCCGCGCGCTTTTCCGCCGCCGGCGACCACCCCCGCGCGCGCCGGGGCCGGGGGCGGAAGCCCTTTGTCCCCGGGGAAACGGGCCGGCCGAAAGGGGGCCCCCCCGCCCCACGTAAAACCCCCCGTGGAACCTGGCGCAAAAACCCTTCGAACACCGTTCTGGTCGGGGTTTCGTACGTACAAGCAGCTCCCTCCCGCGATCATTGAAAAGTCGCCTCGACACAAGGGGTTTTCACCGTTTCGTTCGTTCGCCGCACGATCCGCCTGTCTGCCCCCGCGGTCGGGGGGCGCTCCCCCCACCGCCACGGGGAGCGCGTTGGCCCCCCGCCCGAAGACCTTGTTTTCCCCTCCCTCTCCGGGGAGGCGGCCCCCCCGAAAAGGGGTCCGCCTACCTCTCCCGGTGTGCCCCCCCTAACCCGTCCCGTTCCCTCCCCTTTCCCCCACGCGGGGTCGAGTTCGTTCAGGGCCGTGGCGGGTTTCGGGGCGCGTCCCCGCGCCCACCGCTCGGGGACTTCCTGGGCCGTTCCCCCCCCGGTAGGCGGAGCGGCCCGACAGTCGCTTTTTCTGCCGGGAGGGGGGGAAAGAGACGGTTGGGGGGGTTTCCCTTTTTTGGGCCCCCCGCCCCTCCCCTCGGCCTCGTCCCCTTTCCGCGGCCCCCCGGGGGGGAAATCCCCCGCCCGCCCGGGCCCGGACGGGTCCGTGGAAGGGGGGGGGGGTCGGGGCGCCGAACGTCTCCGGTTCCCCGGGCCTCCCCTTTCCCAGGGGGAGGTAAACCGGGGGGCCCGGGCCACGGGGCCCCCGGCCGCGGTCTCCCCTTTTTTTTTCCCCTTCCCCAACCCCTTTTCCCCGCCGCCGCGGTGGCCCTGTGGGGGCCCGCGGGGGGGAGAGAGAAAAGGGGTTTTTTTCCCCCCTCCCCTTTTCCTCCTTTCCCCCCTCTTCCCATCGGGGGGCCCCCACACTCCCCCCCCATCGATCCTGTTTTTCCCCCCCCCCTCTCTTCCCCCCGGCAAACAGGGCGGAAACCCTTTCCGCCCCAAATTAGGTCCTTTTGCTATCCCGTAAATTTGGAGGTCGACCATTTCAAATTTTCATTAAAACCCCCGAAAAGGGGGCCCCTTTTTTTGGCTTTTCTTTTCTTTTTTCATTCCCCTTTTTTTTTTTTCTTTTTTTTTTTTTCTTTTTTTTTTTCTTTTTTTTTTTTTTTTTTTTCTTTTTTTTCTTTTTTTTTTTTTTTTTTTTTTTTTTTTTTTTTTTTTTTTTTTTTTTTTTCTTTTTTTTTCTTTTTTTTTTTTTTTTTTCTTTTTTCGGGCCCGTTTTTTAATTAAATTTTTTCTTTTTCCCCCCTTTTATGCCTTTTTTTTGAAAAGGGAAGGTCGAAACCCTTGTTTTTAAATTTTAATTCAAACCCCCCGCAAGGGGCCCTTTAAAGTCTATGTTTGGGGGGGGTGGGGTGGGTTTTGGTTTTTTTTTTCTTTACTTTTTTTTTTTTTTTTAAAATTTAAAAAATCGGCTTAAAAAAATCTTTTTTTTTTTTTAAAGGTTTTTTTGTTTTTGGCGAACTCAATGAGGGAATTTTCTGCCTGCCCCCCGCCCTGACTCATTTTTTTTTTTTTTTTATTTGCTTTCTTTTTTTTTTATAATACTTTTCCCCACGCACCCGTTGGGTGGGACGCTGCCGCCACCACGCATGCGGGAAAACTTTCCCGCCGGGGAAAGACCCTGGTAAGTTTCTTTCCTGCCTTTTCAGCTAAACACACCCCCGGAACTCTTCCCCCTGATATTTTTAAAAAGGGAGCCAAATCCCGCCGGGCCCGGGCCTTTACTTTCTAATTTTTTTTTTTTTTTTTTTTTCATGCATCCTGACTTTAAAAAATTTTTTTTCTTCATTCATTCATTTATTTTTCATTCATTAAAAACTTGGGGCCTTAGCTTTCCCGGGAAATTTCCCTTTAACCCCCCCCTAACCCTCCTCCCATTTTAAACCCCCCAAATTTTAAGGGATTTCTTTGAACACTGGGGTTTTCAAGCGTGTGAGGGGCCTCCGTTCGCTTACTTTTCTTTCTTCCTTTCCCTTTTTAGCTCCTGCCTGGGTCTCCCTTCAACCATGAAGTGGAAAAAATCACTCCTCATAAGCCTTTAAAAAAGGGGCCCGCCTTTAAGGGGCTGACAATTCTCACCGGTCGTTGCAACCGACACCCCAGAGCTTTCGATCCCTCCCCCCCTTGCTGCCCAAGCCCTTTTAAAAAGCAGAACTGACAGAACAATGGGAGACACACCCTTTAAAACGCTGCCCCGATGAACCTTTTTGAAATTCCGGGGGGCGGGGTGCTGTTTGCTTATTTGGGGTTTTTTTTGGGGGGGGGCTTTAAGACATTTTAAATTCCCCGGAACACCTCATATTTCCTGGGCTTCCCGAACCCCGTGAAATAACTCATTCATTGCTGTTTTAAAAAAAGGGGAAACTTGGGCTTCCGCTTTTTTTCTGGAGATGTTCCCTTTTACAAAAAGACCCCATCATCCCTTTACAAAACTTCAAAAGCAAATTTTATAAAACAAGGGGGGGGAGGGGCGAAGGGAGGCCTAAAAACCCAAAGCTTTCCCGCTCACACTGACCTGGCGAAAAAAAGGCCCCTTATTACACACACACACACACAACCCCACACAACACACACCCCCACACACACTTTTTAAATTTAAAACCAAACAATCCCTCTCTCCTCTCTTCTCGCCTCTCTCTCTCTCCCTCTCAAACAAAACAAACAGTACTTTGGGGTTTTAAAAAATTTTTTTCTTTTTTTTTTTTTTTTTAATGAAAAGGGGGTACCGGTTTTTAAACATCAACAAAAAAAAATAAGTTAGAAACAGGCAACATAAAAAAAAAAAAGACACAACAAAAAAAACGGGGTAACCACTCAAATTCCCCAAAAGCTTTACCTATGGGGGGAGGGGGTTTTCTGGGCCCCCATGCCCCGGGCAAAAAACACGTTGGAAAACTTCACCAAACCCTCCTTTCCCTCCCTCCAAATCCATCCATCCATTTCCTTTTCCTTTTTCCTGGTTTCGTGTGGGTGGTGGTGGTGTGGGGTTTGTGTTGGGGTGTGTTGTGGGGGTGGTCCGCTGGGGGAAACGAACCGGGCCTTTTAAGGGTTTGGGGAACAACCCCCTTTCCCCCTGGCCATCTCTCCCCGCTATCTTTCCTTTCCCCTTTTTTTTTGCCCTTTTTTTTTTTTTTATTTACATACATGTCATGACACATACACTAATTTTCTATTTAAATTTTTTTGGTTTTTTATGTATGGGGGAAATAGGCCCCAACAGGGGCCCCACCCCGGGACGGGACTGCAAATGGGATTTCCCAAGGGGGCGTTTTAGGTACGAACTAAAATGGAAAATCGAACCTAGATTTGCAGGGAACACCAAACCGCTCCTTCCTTTATTTTTTTTTGTTTGGCTGGCTGGCTGGGGGCTTTGGTTTTTGCCTTTCTTGCCTTGGGTTTCCCCCTTTCTTGGCCCTTTTTTCCCTTTCTTGCTTCCCTTTCCTTTCCTTTTTTTCTTTTTGATTAGGATCTCACCTAGGCCCCAGGGACCTGAAAATTTGCCTTTTAACTCAGGGGGGCCCAGAAATCCCCCCTAGGCTCTTTCCCCCAGATAAAAGACAGACACATAGAAATTTTTAACCCCCCCCTGGCCCCCCAAACCATTTTATTCCAATTTTTTTTGGGGGGCAAATTTCCCCAGTTAAACCCACCCCACCTTTCCAACGGAAAATCCCCCACCATCTTAAACAAGACTTTGGGGGGTGTGGGGTTGGGTGTTTTGGGGTGTTGTGGGCGGTTTTCTGGGTTGTATGTGTTGGGATTTTTTTTTGCTTTTTGGGGGGGACCTTTTGGTTTTTTTTTTCTTTTAAAAACCCCTCAAATTTTTGGTTTTTTTCAAATTTCCCTTCTTCTTTTGGTTTTTTTCAAAGGGAGAATATCACTATCTATCTATCAAACTATCTATCTGCCTCCTCCTACCTTTCCAAACCCACCCCACCCCACCCCCCCTCCCTTTTTGACCCCTGGGCCCTTAAATGACAGGGAAACCTGTTAGGCCCTCCACAACCCTGATGCGGGTTAAAGGGCCCGTGCCCCTTTCAAACCCGCTCTGGCTCCATTTAAAAATCTCCAAAAACTCATTGGGGAAATTGGAGGCTACTTTTCACCCCAAGCCATCTCTCAGCCTTCCCCCCTTCCCCCCCCCCTTTTATTTTGTTTATGTACATACCTGCATGTAATGGGCACCCTAGGGCTCTCTTGTCACCAACACATACATAGAGTACTTTTGCTTTTAGGTTTTATTTTTATTCATTATGAAGAGAAGAGAGGAGAAGTGAAGAGCGAGAGAGAAAGAAAATGTATTGAAGGTAGTAGGTAGGAAGGTCTGGGAATCGAACCTAATTTGCAGGCAACCACGTTTCACCAACAGAGAATGTTCCCTCCTGTTTCTTTAATTTTGTTTTTATTTTTATTTATTTATTTTTTTTATTTTTTTATTTTTTTGGTTTTTGAGGTAGGGTTTTCACGTAGCTCAGGCTGATCTGGAATTCACTAGAGAGTTACAGGGAGGCCTCGATCTCACTGGTGAGTCCTCTCTACCTCTGCCTTCCTCAAGGCTGATAAAGGTGTGCGCCCCTCACCCGGCTGTTTCTTATAAAATTGTATTTTTTATTCATTTAGACAGAGAAGAGAGAGGAGAGAGAGAGAGAGAGAGTTGAGAGAGAGAGAGAAAGAAAGAAAGAAAGAAAGAAAGAGAAGGGAGGGGTTGAGATGGGTATAGCAGGCCCTCCAGGCTACTGCCAAGTCACCATTTTGGAACACGTGGCTGTATTGTGGTTCCTGGCAATCACACCAAGCTTTGCAAGCAAGTAACCTTTATCCACGGAGTCCTTCCTTCAGGTGTTTTGTTTTGTTTTTCCATTAGCTCTCACTCTAGCTCTGGCTGACTTACTCCGAATTCACTATGTAGTTCCTCAGGTGGCCTTGACTCACGGGGGGGCATCCTCCCTACCATCTGGCCTGTCCTCCGAACTGCTGGATTAAGTTTTTCTTCCTTTCCTCCTTTTTTTTTTTTTTTTAAATTTCAGTGCACATATGGGCACCCTAGATCTCCTGTCCGCAGACACATCACACTTTTCCTTTTTAATTGATTTTTTTTATTGATTTGCGAGAGGCAAGGGAAATGGGACAATAGGGCCTCCAGGCCTGCAAATGCACTCCAAACAGCGCCATTTTTGTGCACATGGCCGAAGTGGTATTGGGATATCGCACCGAGCTTTTTCAACGTCTGATCTCTTATCCACGGACCCTTTCTCAAGCTCCCTTCATTGTTTTTGTTGTGTTTATTTACATGTGCATGATAGGCACCCTAGGATCTCTTGTCGCAGACACATACACTACTTTTTTCTTTTTAAATGTTATTATTATTATTTGACAGACAGAAGAGAGAGGGGGGGGGGAAAATGGCACCATTTTGTGCTGCATCTCACCAAGGAGCACTCTCTCCATCCCTCCGGTTTTCTTATAAAGGTCAAATATTACTGTTTTTCCACGATGGATGAAAAGGTTCTTCATTCAAGAGAACTTGAATATGTGTTACTGGGCCAAAGTTACCCACAGCTGCTCAGAATCAAATTTTTGAGCCTTTTTTTTTATTTTTTTTTGAAAGAAGGAGGGAGGGGGGAGGGGGGTAGAGGTCAAAGACTGCCC